>JAXGGA010002273.1:0-126792 GCA_038373865.1 Uloborus plumipes
TTCAACTTTTGAGTTAATCAAAGTAAACAATGTGATGGTAGTTTTTAAATTATATATAATTAAGTTTTACTTTTAATTCTAAGGAAGTTCCCTCAAGGCTTGAATTAAAATATTCGTCACTGTGAAAATGCCTGTCTTCACTTTAAAAAATTACTTACGTAACATTTTTTTTAAGTTGAAAAAAAGAAAAAGGTAATAATTTAGTTTGTATGCGTTATTTGCATGTGTGCTTCATATTCATTAAAATAATAATTGAAATAAATATTATAAAATATGTTACCGTCATATGTAGTCAGTTTCTGAAAAGCATGGATATTTTGAGGTTCATCATTGCTAAATTTTCACAGAATTAGGTTTGTTTTTAGTACGCCACGCTCAATAGTTGTTAATATTGTAAAGGTAAAGCTAGTTCGATATTAAGTTTTTTACATTTTTATGCACATGCTACTTAATTAATTACTTACAATACAGTTTGTCATCATGTTGTTAGTTTCTGAAAAGTTTGTAAATAACTTTTCCGATCGGAATGGAAAGTTTGAGAATAGATATAAGTTTAGAAATCGAGCAATATTAAATTTCAAAATTTCAGTCCTTCTCACGAAATTCTATTTTCTCTTTTTTTCTTTAGAAAGCAGTACGCGCTTGAAGGTGTATTAAATATTGCACCTTTTTTCAATGATGATCGTTTCTATGTTTTGCAAATGTGCATACATTGTTGAACTGTTTATTTAATTCACATAAAACTATAACATTTGTACATCCTAAAATGTGTTGTCACTATATTTAATTGTTGTACATGAATAAACGCAAACTAGATACATAAAAAAAGTAAGTAAGTCAGTTCAGACGCAGTTTTAACTTTCGGTCTTCACTTTCGTTTTACTAAGCAGCCTTCTTAGTTGACGAATAAATAATCCGTTTCAAAGTTCATCTTCTTTACTTTATGAATTTTCTTTAACTATATTTCGTTATAAAAATTAAATCAGAAACTGAACGTTTTAAAACATGTGATCGTCATGTTATTAGTTTCTAAAAAGTATGCTAATAACGGATTTACTTTCAGTAGGGAGGGGGGGGAATACATTTCTGCATAAAAGTAAATTTAAAGCTCGATCAGTGTTAAATTTCTAACTCTCCCCACTTTCACGTAATTATATTTTGCCCCAGAGAAGGTCTCAAATATATACGAAACACCATAACTTTATTTCAATCCTATGTATATATTCAGTTGAGTGTTAGAAATTTCACAATCAATGTCTTCCTTCAAGTTTTTGAAATGTACATAAAAAATGGATTTACTTTCTATGCATCAAAAGATTTTGTATTAATGATTATGAAGAGGCCAGATCAATGTTCAAGTTCCATTAGTTAATCTTTGTCACAATTTTTCTTATGAGAAGCAGTACGCGATCGAATGCGTAGTACAATGTTCAATTATTTATTTATATTTATGTATAACCGGAGTAGTTGTAAGTATTAAAAATTTGTAGTGGTAAATTTTTTGAATTTGTATACGCATAGTGGTTTTATATTAAATAGAAAAAAATGTTTGGTTTGTGTGTAAATTTGCATGTTTATCATTGAAATTTTTCAATGTAAAAGAAAGCGTAATTTTGAATTAAAATTTACGAACATTATATATCAGGGGCCGGTTTGTGATAATGCCCGGGCCGGTGCGGGGTGCTCCATCCGCGGCTGCTTTTGAGTGAACAGTCCGATTTAAATAAACTTTTTTTTTTGTTCGAAGGATCTCAGCAAGGATACTTCATTACCGTATTTAAATTTTCCATTTGAGCATTTTTTCGTTCAACATTGAACCGTTCAAGCAACCTTTCTCCACCTAATAACTTTTGAGTGAACCGTCCGAATGGAATAAACTTTTTTTTGTTTGAAAGATCTCGGAGAGGCTTTCCCATACATTCCCATATTTCGCTTATTGATTTGAAATATTTTTCGTTCAATATTGAACCGTTCAGAAAAAAAAATTAACATTAGCGTCTACGGGGAATTTAAGTTGAATGTTGATCCTGAACTTAAAGTCGGATTTCCTTCAAACTAACTTTGTAAGAAAATGGTTTTGATAAATAATGTTTGTAAAGTACTTTTCTGAGTAATCTTCTGTGAGGACTCTGATTCCGACTCCGACTCCGCGAACATGGCGAAAATGCAGGCTCAGAAAAAAAAAATGACTGAACGTGCAGACGATTTTTTGTTTATTTATTCATTTGTTTTATTTTATTTATTATTATTTTTATTATTTTTTTTTAGCAGACGATTTTTTTTTTGTAACGAAAATTTTTCATTCACGAGAACATTTTATTCTTTATTTATATTTAACAACTGGCAACGGATTAAAAGTGAAATTCGAGACATTTTATTAACGGACGAGTTTTTTCTTTTTTTTTCTTTCTTTGATAAAATGTGTTTTGATGCTCTTTGTACTTTTATTTATTTATTTATTTATTTTATTATTATTATTTTTATTATTATTTTATTTATTTATTTATTTTTTTTTTTTGAAAACGATGGAGGATGTTTTCTACGGAGGAACTGTAACAGTTACACTCTTTAAAAGGTGCGACAAAACTTTATTTATTCGTTAATTACTTTTTACGTGTCTATTTCATCTGATGAGAGGGGTATATTTTGCTTTTCGAAATCAGTTCTACGTGCTAAAAAGGTATGTTTGACATAATTTTCAGTCTCAGATAATCGAGAGAAGAATGATATCAGATGCGAGAATGCCGATGTCGATGTACGGGAAAGTAGGCTCCTTTAGTTCTTGACAGAACTTCTTGTTAAATATTAATGCAGTTTTCACTGCAAAAATTACGAAAAAAGCGCTAATTTTAGAGGTTTCTAATTAATGTATTCGTTGATTAATGTCATACGAAGGTAACAGATGAAAAGACCAGCATACTAAGTGTGTTTATTTCAAAAAAAAAAAAAAAAAAAGGAAAGAAAGAAATGCAAAATACGATCGTCAAACTAATTGTTGCTCGGAGAAAGGCTCTGGTCGTTTTCACTGTACTGAAACTACGATGGCAGTGAAACCTGTTTTACAGAGTTAATGTTCGAGACTTCAGCGCGCATGGCAGTGACTCTTTTAACTGCTTATTCGACGGATTGGCACCTGCCCATGGACGAGTTTAACCGGTCTTGGAAGTTATTAGCTGTCTGCGCTAAAAAAAACTAACTTTATTCAAAATAAATAAATAAATAATACTGATAAAATATCAATCATAAATATAATATATAAATGAATGAAAATAAAACATTTTTATACCGTATTTTTGCGTTAACTTTGTGTCTATTTTCTATAATTTACTGCGATTTCTCTCGAAGATTCATTTACTAAAGAATAGCAATTACTTTAAAAATAAATTCTACTGTATGTAAATGGTAAATAAAATCTTTCACATAACTTATGAACGGTTCTTTAAAATCTAATTGAGTATTTCTGTTTTAAAATAAGAATAATAATAATGATCAAGTGGATAATAATAATTATAATAATAATAATAATAACAATAACAATATTATCAATCACAATAACTATAATAATAATAATAAGAATATTATCAATAACAATAACTATAATAATAATAACAACAATAACAATATTATCAATAACAATAACTATAATAATAATAATAAGAAGAAGAATAATAATAACAAAATAACAAAAAACAATAACAATAATAATTATAACAACAATAACAATGTTATCAATAACATAATTATAATAATAATAATAACAAGAATAATAATAGCAACGATAATAACAATAATAATAATAACAACAATAATAACAATTATAATACTAATAGTCGTCAGCATCATCATTGAACTACGAAATTTCCTCTAAAATCTTATAGAGCTTACCAGAACTATAAAAGAGATGTGAGAGATATTGACAGGTTAAATCAGGAGTTGATTACATTTAGTTGTGTAAAACACCATCAAATTCTGTGCAGGAGTTAAGACTGACTTTTATTCGATGTCCTAATTTTAGTTCACTACCTTAGTGTGAATAATTTCATGCAATTACTGGTGCACTATAAGTACTTTTATGCAATTAACCTGTCTTTAATCATCTAACCTCGAACTCTGCATTTCATTAGCCGTCAACAAGGAAAATTCTTAATCAACAACAAGATTGAAAAAAATGAATGAATAAATAAAATTATGATTAAACTATAATAATTATAATCAAAGATTTTCTTAAGAGACCCCAATCCCTGAAAATATTTTTTTCCATGCACAATAACCAAGCAGTAAATGAAAAAAAACGTTTTTCAACTAATTTCAAAACGAACAACGAAGAAATTCTTTGTGGATGTAGAATCTTCACTGTGAAGTTTACTTTTTACTTGGACCAGCATCCACCCCCCCCCCAAGAGTGGTATTTTATCTGCTGTAGAATTTTATTTATTTTTTAATTCAAAGCTTTGGTATAGCTTCAATACCTCTATATGCACAATATTATTTATTTATTTTTTAAAACACTAATGTTTAAAAATTAGTAAATAAATAGAAATGCACAGCGTTTTTTTTTTTTTTTTTTTAATTGTATCTAACAAACAAAACTGATATACGGAGATTTTAGGGCTCCTTTAAGAAACTTTATTGCTACTTATAATACACGAAATAATTTGATTTTAAATATAAAAAGAATTACATAACTTTATAGATTCACTTGTAACTTGGCAGATTTATCCAGTTAAATAATTTATTTTCAGATTCAGACAAGTTTGGCTTACTTTGAGTCAATTCCGCATCTATTGTGAATTAGAAGTAAGCATACAATCTCATATGATAAGCAGTCATAAAAAAATTCAATTTCTTTCTATCCTGAAATGAATTTCAATGATATTCCTTTTCAGTTCCTTCCCATTTATAAACCTTCAGAGTTGGAAAGAAATAACCCCAGAGTATTTGCTACAAATGTTCAAAACTATGTAGCCCAGTAAGTTATATATTTTTCACTTCTTCTAAATAGTTTTTATAGCTTAGTACGGGATTCAAGTGAAACACAGACGATCGCAACTCACCAATGCAATCGCAAATTCCCAAATTTGGATTCAAGTGAAACGTTACAATCGCTACAAGATGCGATTCTATCGTAATTCGACTTCCAGTAACGATTGCAATTTTGGTCTATTGCGATTGCCTCGAAGCGATTGCAATGGTGCTGCACTTGAATTCGGCCCTTAGACAAATAAATGATTTTGTAAATCATGATAGTTTTAAAGCATTGTTTTATTTCAGATTTCGTATTTAAAAATAATACGAAGTCCCATTTTGATGGATGCTTTCCATTTACAGCTGCACAGGAATTTCGACATCTCGCTTCAGCCTAGAAGACGGCAGGTTCTTACAGTTGGCCAGGGAAAATCACTTACCGCCAACCGCACCTTTTACGAAATTCCTTCGCCTGAGGCACAAAATGGGGTAAGCTCTATTATTGAACTTTATTCCCTGCATTACAATGCACATAGAAAAATTGCAAATAATCTTATAAATAAGGCTTCTTAAAGTTATGATCCATCATTCCAGCATTCTTCAGATTGTTATTAACTCACTCATGTTTCAATGAAATAAAGTAAAAATTGGGCTGGGGGGGGGAGAGAAAGAATTATATAAAGCACTCGCGTTACACTATTCAAAATAAAGTTCAATGTATCACCAAGAAATTGGATAAATCTAACAAACTTTAGTCACAAATATCTTACTGGCGATAAGTTGCACCAAAGTAATGGTGGTTTCACAAACTAGCTATCACTAAAAGCACAGTTACATTGGCGAAACTTATCACAAATAAAAGGCAGATAAAGAAGCGTTTCAAGGTATGGGAGATCGATTTTATTACTACACATCTTGGTTTACGAATGTTGACCTCATATGTGTTTTGGAATTCAATTGCGAAACATATCCTAAGGAGAGCCCTATACCTCTTCTACTAGCACCCAAGATAATCTAAAAATTCTCCTTTTGAACTTCAACATCGAAACTTTACCAGTGGTGAGTCCCTCAAGGGAGGGCGATCGCCCCTATCACCCCTTCCTTGTATACCCTCGTCCCTGTCACCAACAATATAGTTGCCTCTAAATTTTAATAGATTTAACTCATATCTCTGTGAAACATAGAATTTTTAAAAAGAATTTTAAGACTCGTTCTTATTAGACAAAAACAAAAGAATTATTATGAAGTGCGACTCTGCAAACAATATCAACAGGGCTAAATTGTTTTCAAAAAAATAAGCCGTGGAGCGTATAAAGATCAAGTTAACAAGCTTAGAAGAGGAGGGGTTCGGGTTCGCCAATTCCCGAGTCTGTTAGGGCCCATTAAGTACATGTGCACGCTTCGTTAAATATGTTAGTCCGAAAGTCCTGTGGTCGATCGTTAGCAGTTTACTGTGAGTGCAGAATACTGGAGAGTGTTTCCTTCCCTTTCAACATCATGTTCAAATTGTAGAAGTAGAGCTAATACTGACCCTGTCTCTCATTGGTAAACTCAGTTATTATCGTTCTTTAGGGCTGTAATAGTCGCCTACTAGATGCTTCTTTACAATAATTACCCGTTTCATGTCCTCGAAATGGGAATACAGTGAAGGCAAAGTCCGCCCTCCTCTACATTAAAAAAAGTTGTTTTTAAAAGAATGTTCTTATTTTTGCAACAGGCAAACGTTCTTCATAATTACCATCTGATCCATTAATATCCCGATCTCCCCCCCCCTTTTTTTTAATGATTGAATTCAAAAATAGCTTCCCGTTATTTTGAATTTTCATTCTTCAAACTGTTTGGGAATGCAAATTAGAATGTCTTTTCAGGCACGATCAGCTAAATCCATCAGAAGAGCTCGATCAGTTGCAGAGCAACAACAATCAGCTTGAAAAGTATCAAGGAAACATGGATTCGTTTGCCAAACACCTTGGTCTGGAAAGATGCTCTGAAGCACTGAAGGAATTCTTTTCCATAATCGACCAAGTAAGAGCAAATTATGGGGTTAAGCTTTGATTTTTTTTTCTTTCCTTCAAAATATTGACTTTTATATTGTGCCTCAACCTATTTTGACAGATTTTTTTTTATTGACCAACATAAACGCATTGCTTAAAGTTTATTGACATTTTAAATATTTTCGCTTGCATGGAATTATAATATTCTACACTGCATATACAATCAACAGTCATTTTACATAGTCAGAAACTTCACTAAAAATGAGTAAAAGTAGTTCTGGTATCGAAAATAGTAGGTTGAAGAAAATATATTGTTGTGTACTACTACACTGGCACTAAAAAAATTACAAATAAAATACATAAATAAATAAAAACTTCTATTTTAAACCATGTTTCGAAAAGTTTTTGCAAAGAAAGCTGGCAGTATGAGCAGTGGCGCACCTACGGGGGGAGCTAAAGGGCTTAAGCCCCTCCCAGAAGCAAGAAGATGAATCCCCTTGATACAACCAAACTGCTTGAAATGCGTTTTTCGGACTTTGTTTTCGAAAATTTGCCTAGATCTAGCCCCCAATCCTCTTCTTAATTTAAGTAAAAATGAATGCTGTTTTTTCACTAGGACTTCAAATTCGAAAAATTTCCGAAGGAGGGCCACTTAGCCTCTCCCAGGAAACAATTCTGGGTGCGCCACTGAGTACGAGAAATTTTTACGTTGACTTTTTTTTTTTTTTTGCATTGCAGTAAGGAGTTTACTTTAAAAATCTCTAAAATGACCCTCGTTTTTCACGACACGTCATTGTTAATGTCATTAATACCGCACCCCTTGATGTCCTTATAACTGAGTTCAACTGTACGCTGAGTATGAGTACACTTTTAGGTTTGAAAGAAAATCTCTTACTCCTTCTTCATTCATGTAGAGAAATATGTCGCATTATGGTTTTTTTTCCCCATTGCCTATTATCCGTATACAGTCGAGTCTCGACATCGAAACCTTATAACTCGAATATTCCTTTCTCGTGAGGTCTTCCTTTTATTCCCAGGCTCTTAAGAAGGCTGTGGGAGCTTTCTATAACTCGAACTTCCCTTGACTCGAAGCTTTTACCCGGTCTCTTGGTACTTCGAGTTATCGAGACATGACTGTGTTTTGTTCGTAATGTATTATGTACTCAAGGGGATTAAGAAAATGTACCATCCAGGGGTGCCCATCCCCCCAAGCTCAATGGCGCAAATTCCCCCCCAAAACTTTTTCACAAGCCTCGTACTTTTTATTTGATTTATTTATTTTTAAATATTATTTATTTATTTATTTTTAAATATTATGTATTTATTTTTAAATATTATTTATTTATTTATTTTTAAATATTATTTATTTATTTATTTTAATTATAACTATTTGTTTTTTATATATTATTAACTTTTTAAAGTTCGAATTATGCGTAAAATAGAATCGCTTTTTTTCCCTTTCAGACATTCCAAGCACACACACTCGCACACAAAATAAATAAGTAAATAAATAAATAAATAATAATACAGAAATAAAAGAATTAATTTAAATTAAAAAAATGAATTCATGAATGTTTTTTATTTAAAAAATCCGTAAATAATTTAAATTAAAAAAATTAATTAATAAATAATTTCATGAAAAAAAAAATAATTCAAATAAAATAAATAAAAAAAATAAATAAATTAGTTTTAAAAAATCCCCCCCAAAAATTTTGATGGCGCAACTTGCGCCATAATCCCCCCCCCCCCTGTGGGCACCCCTGGTACCATCTATAGGCTGAAACAAATTGCCACAGGCTGAAGAAAGAAAAAGACACCTATGCTACCTTTTGCAACAATAAAAAAAGAAAAAAATGCTGAAATGAATTCTGTTTTTTCTAGCCGCGAAATTTCAGCATTTAAAAATTTCCCACCGCAAGTTAAATCTTAGGAAAACCCGTCACTGCCAATGTACGAAGGCAATTCAGAAAGTAATCCGAACTCCGAATCACTAAAAAAAAAAAAACAACCCAGCATATAAGGGATTTTTTTTTTTTTTTTTTTTTTTTACTTATCAAAGGCATAACTCCTCCTCTATTTTTCACTATAATCTCCCCATTATTCTAGCACTTGTTGTACCGTTTTACCGATTCCTTCCGCATTAAAAATTGGCAACCTGTTACTTGAACGTGCCACAGCCTTTTTTAAGTTCCACATCGTGAGCGAAATGTTGTCCTTCAAGCCACTTTATTGCACAAAACAGATGATAATCAGAAGGAGAAAAGGGAGGATGTTGAAACAAATCGCACTTGAACTTGCGCAAAACCTCTCCTGTTCTTACAGCAGCGTGAGGGCTCGCGTTGTCGTGGTGAAGCATAACCCCAGAACTTACGATGGACTGAGTTTTTTTTTTTTTGGTCCAAAGAAATCTTATCTCTCCTCGAATTTCACAGTTCGCAGGATTTTCAATGGAGGCACATACTTTGCCACGTTAATAGCTAGCAAACTCTTGGCCCTACGACCCTCTCACTTGACTGAATCACATATTGCTCGTGCACTCGATTGATTGCTCCAAGAACCATCCCAAGTACCATAACTCATCGGATTTTGTTCGGCCGATCATCGAACTCCTCGTAAGCTGATCCCGTAACGCACGATGACATCGTTCCGATCAGTATCCGAGCACGGTTTTCGATGAGCTACTTTTCAACGGAAAGCGATATCCTTCCGATCAACTTTCCCGATGAAAATAAGCAGAGCATCCAAAAATGATCCTAAATTCATCGGCACGGGACTGCACTGCTTAAATTGCTCCAAATCTCATCATATTTCGAGCAAAACTCATCGGATTTTGCTGCTCGGATTCTGTTTGGCCGATGAGACATATTGGAGCAATTCCCGACGAGAACTCATCGAATCCAATCATCGGCCGTTGAGAATTTCATTGGGTTTCGATGAATGGCCGATCATCGGCCGATGAGATTATGCTGCTAGGAATACTTCCAGCGCCTCGTCTGAACGGCGGTTAGTTCCCGAATTGTCCTCGTACTTTAATTTTAAGGAAATTTAATTTTGCAGTATGTATATAAACTGAGTACTGATCGAGGATTTTCACCTTTAAAAAAAAAAGTACAGTGATACATTACATTGTCGGTACATTACTGTATGTAGTGACACATCGTTTGAAATCTTATAACTTTCTCATTACTTTATAGCAAAATTATGGGTACGTGGATGTACGCGCCTATGACGCAGCTTTGTGTCTACTGAGAACCGAATTGCTGACGAAGGAAAGGTTAAATCTAGCCTTTCAGGTACTTTTGATTTATCATATTTTACGTGTGATTTTTTAAAAAACTGATGTCTTGACAGGGTCGGAGAGGGAGCCATGTCAGCTCAGTCAGAAACTAGGGGCCGGCCCTTGAGAGGGCTCGGCTCGGAGTTGTTGTAGTATAAATTTTGCAAGTTTTATAAGGGGAATGGTGCCCGGTGACCATATTGACAAGGAGTCCGCTTTGTCTCTCTGCGTCCCCGTGTCCTAAATTCCTAGAACTTAGCTGCAGCCGAAAACTTAACTACGACAATATGTGAGCACTGACACTATCAGAGCTATAACTACCTGATGCAGCAGTGCTTAGCTGGAATCATAGCCTTAAAAGTGAAGATATGCAAATATGGGGTTCCCTCAGGACCGTCATTTAGGGGGTCAAGGGAGAGGGGTCAATCCCCCCCCCCCTCAGGCTTTGAGAAATCTATGTATTTACAAAAAGTGGGCCTGTTTTTTGTTGTTTTCCGATGAAATTGCATTGTGTTTGCACCCTTTGACCCCCCCCCCCCTGGTTTGGGCCTGGGTTCCCTTTCCCTGTCTCTGTAGAAGCAATAGAGTGAGAGATTACGGACATCTGTCGGTGGAATGAAGTATCGCTGTGCAGCCGATTGAAATGGCGTGTTTACAGAGATAATGCAATAAGCCGGCTTAAAATAGGGAGAAGGGGTTTCGATACTATTCGTTTTTGTATTGCTACCGACAATTGAGCACTACCAACTATGAACTATCCCACTTTCTACCCGGCAAGGACTAGATCAGCATTTCTACCTGCAATCATCTGCTCATTTTCCCTAATGGGGATTTTTATTTTCTTGTCGAGGTTTGCAAATTACTGCAATCCGTCAGTTTTTAGGTTTAAAAAGTGTTGAACTTGCTAAAATCCAGGTTATTTATGTCAGTACAGAACTTTGATATGAAAAATATTGTTTAAACAGGCTTCAAACAACATGACTTTATTGGCATTACCTCAACACCAAAAGACAAAACTTAGTACAATATAACAGAAAATTTATGGCCCACAAAGCGATAACTCATCTGCACACGCTTTTATTAAAATACACCTGCCACTAACTACCGTTGCACTTACCCTTGAGTGCAAGTTACGAGTATTTGCAAATACGTATAATGCAAGTTTGGTAATATCTCAAAGTACTGTTCTATTAATACGGCAACACCAAACGCTGTGCCCCTCCCCCTGCCTCATTTTTGATACTGAATGTACTCAACATGCTATTTGTGTTCCTGCATTGCATACCAGAGAGCAATTTAGGCCATCTCTTGCGGAGACTCAATTTTTTCCTTTGCCTCCTCATAAACAGGGGCACCCCCGAGCAAAATTTTTTGGGGGGTGGGGGGGGAGGAATTATCAATTTGCCGAATAAAGTTCCAATTTTACCGAATGATAAAATACAAGCATGCACATTGCACACATGTCGTACATGCAAGACATTTAGTGTGAAAAAAATACTAGGCATCTTTTAAAAAACAATTCTAAAAACTAAAAAGAACAATTAATCTCAATGTTGCAATATTGCCTTCAAATTGCCGAATCGTCAGCAAAATGTGCCGCATACGGAAATTATTGAGAGGTCACAGTGACCTCCTATCGGGGCGCTCCGGCTCATAAATGGCGTGGAGCTTCAGTCGAGGAGGGGGGGATGCCGGAAAACTGAGAACTCAGCAGTTAAATTTTGCCACAAAAGGACTCCTACCGTTTAAACTTTTTTTAAAAATCAACTGTCCAAATCCGGTACATTTGATTCAAACTCCCTGTATTTTAAATTCTAATACAGTAGTTGATATATTTGTAAGAACTGTTGCTACCCCCCCCCCCCCCAAAGCTTAATTCTGTGGTTATGCATATGAATCAAATTACTTGCAAAGTTA
This sequence comes from Uloborus plumipes, assembly GCA_038373865.1. Lineage (NCBI taxonomy): Eukaryota > Metazoa > Arthropoda > Arachnida > Araneae > Uloboridae > Uloborus > Uloborus plumipes. The sequence continues at coordinate 12,154 of JAXGGA010002273.1, forward strand.
CTACCAAATTTCGCAGGTGTTCTAATGTCGTAAAATATATCATTGGCCTTGTATGGGTGATTCTCCAAAATCCGAACAATATAATGTCCCCGTAGGACAGCACAAAAATTATTTGACCTAGAAAGTTTTTTTATTTTTTTAATTGTTAGAAATACTTATTCTGATGTTATTCAATTCATATTAAAGCAAGTTTTCATTTATTTTTTTCTACAAAAATTTTTGAATAGCCAAAAAGTCACCTTTTTTGCGTGTCCCACCCTGTTTCTAAAATGTAAATAAATTATTTTAAAATTTTACGTGAACATTGCAAATTTCACTTGTAGTGTTGAATTATGTTGTTTTACCTTATTTAAATGATTATATAATCAGGTACATCATTTTGAAGTTTGTTCCCAGATTGCATGTCCCTCTCCTGGCCTACAAATTGGTTCAATTATTAAAGGCAAAAAGAAGGAATTTTGAATCTGCAGTACTATAACAGTTTATTCTTATCACTTCTTTGGACTCATAGAGTATTTTGTCTATAGAATGTGTCTGCTGTTCGTATATGTCTTAACATCATAAACAGTAAGCGTTCCAACTTTTGTTCTTTATAGGCTTTAGGATCTCGAGTGGAAAATTTGCACATCATTTTGCTGTTGTGGAAAGGCATTCCGTACAACTTATCAAACCAGAAAGCTCTTAGAGGTTTTGGTAAGAAAAATTATTTTGTTGTTTGGAAAAGATCCTAAATACTTCATGAGTATAAATGAGCTTCATAGTAATTAAAACGATAAATTGCACCTGCATTCCTCTATTGCAACAGCCCATCTGTAGTCGTTTCAATTGTTGTGGTTAGCATAACATAGAGTGGTGTTTAGTTTAAGCATATTTTTGAGCAAATGAACGTTTTGTTCAAGCATCAGGAAAAAATTCTAAAACGTTGAAATATTTGCTTCAAGAGCAGGGGATAATAGGTTTATTATTACTATAATAGTTAATGATTATTATAAATCAACTTTTATCAAAAGTTAATTGTGATTTGTTTTTAAATAACTATAAAAGATTAACACTACTGTCATTCTACACTTACCATAGGTTTACATGAAAAAATCAAATACTTGCAGGATTGTTATCAGTTACAAGATAGTAGAAAACTCTGGCAACTAGTTCAATCAGTGGCACGGAAATAGACTAAAAACATTATCATTCTCACATTAACAGCAGTGTAGATTAGCGGGCAATCTTTGTGTGTTCCTATTAGTCAATATATTTCAGTAGATCTTTTTTTCCACAGTAATTTTAATAGAGGAGCCCGAATCCCTGCTAAGTTCAATTGCAAAATTTACAACACTGTCATTCTAAACCATCCAATTAAGTTCTAAAGTATAGAGGCTAGGTGCAAGTATATGAATCCTCTTTCTTTCTGTTGAGTCTTATTACATACAAACAGGCAAAACGTCACTTGGGTGATCAGGAGAGGGACAGTTGCCCTCTCCATGACTTTAATAACCCCCCTCCGGCATAAAATATAAAATTTGAAATAACAAGCCTGATGAGTAGAATTTAACTGTTGCAGTTAGGAAGCAGTTCATAAATTTTTGTGGTAAAATATATGACGTCAAAAACATAAGATGAGTCAGACATTATTAAAGAGGAGTAAATAAAAGGAACACTCCATTAATTCTATCTCTTGTTATTTTTAAATTCTAGCCCTACAGCATCGAGTTTTCTGATTGAACATCAAATATGCAAACTTTTGCTTAAATGTTTCTCAAGTATGCAAGGAGAATTCAGTTGTATAGGATGAAGGCAATTTCGACTAAGGTGGCTGCCTAGTTTTGCCAAAGCCACCATACTGGATACTAACAAACTGCTCGCTGAAGCAGCTTTCCAGTTCTCCTATGTGTGTGTGGTGTGTGCCACTAATTTAGAAGCTATTAACTTTTGCTAAGAAATAATTTTTTTAATTACAAAAAATATTTTTAAAAACAAAAATTTGTTTCAAATGAAGAATGTTGCACTTATTACTTCATAATGATAAAAAAAAATCTCCAAGACATTATAATTGAGTTTTAAGTTAAATGGTTATGTTAAAACATTTGAATTTTAAGCAAAATGGGCTCTTACATTCCTAAAACAAACATATTAGAGTTTATACCTTGTTTAGTATTGAACAGGGAAACTATTCCATGTCAATATCTTTTTACATGAAGATCTTTCAGGTTGACTTCTTAAACAGATTATATATATTGTGTTTAAGAGCAAGAATCTGAGAGAGTGTCACGCCTGTGATTCGTGACCTCTCAGATTTTTTCCAAAAAATTACCAAATGTTTATTATCTTATTGAAAGACCAAATCCAGAATGTTTTGCTCTAAAGTTGAGTTGTTTAATTTTTATGGATCCCTCAAGTTGAAGGTGCGGCATCAAAAATTAAGCGGATTTTCAAGACATGGAAGTTGCTGTGAGCTAAAACTCAAATTTTCTTTTTGTATATGGAATATAGAAGGTTGATACTTTACAAAATGAGTTAAGTTTGAGGTAAGTTGTTGCCGTAAGGTCAGTGAAGGCCCTCAAAACAAGGCATTTTTGACGTTTTTTAGCGTTTTTGAGGTCCAAAAACAGCTTGTACATTTCAGTTGGCAGGGCAAATGTAGTTTTGTTTAAAAGACCAGTGTAAGCACTTTAAAAATGTATTTTTTCCTGTGTATTTTTTGTAAAAAAATTTCACATTTCGCCTCAAAGAACTCAACTGTTCTGTTAAGACAAAGAATAGAGTATGACATTGGCAAAGAAAATATTTCAATATGTTGTTGGCAGAGGAAGTTATGACTGTTTGAATATCGGTAAAATATGACATTTTTCATATTTCGGCCTTACGCAACTAAAAGTACGTTAAACTTTCCCCGGTTATTTATACATTATTTTAATGTGCTTACACTGGTCTTTCAAACGATACCACTTTTGCCATGCCAACTAAAATGTACAAGCTGTTTTTGGACCTCAAAAATGCTAAAAAAAATCAAAAATGCCTTGTTTTGAGGGCCTTCACTGACTTTACGGCAAAAACTTACCACAAATTTAACATTCATTTTGTAAAGTTTCAACCTTCTATATTCCATATACAAAAAGAAAATTGGAGTTTAACAGTTCCTGGTAAGAGTTTTGGCTCACAGCAATTTCCATGTCTTGAAAATCCGCTTAATTTTTGATGCCGCACCTTCAACTTTAGGGATCCATAAAAACTAAACAACTCAACTTTAGAGCAAAACATTCTGGATTTGGTCTTTCAATAAGATAATAAACATTTGGTAATTTTTGGGAGAAAATCTGAGAGGTCATGAATCACCCCATAATGCTAGGCGTGACAGTTTCTCAGATTCTTGCTCTTAAATATGACAGATTTCTCTGCAAAAAAAAAAAAAAATCAAAAATAATATTTGAAACTTTAAATGTGTAAAAAAACTAACTTTCAATAGGTTGAGGAACTTAACTTAATTTTATACATCTTTTTCCAATAGCAGCTGAGGAATTTGAAAAAGGTAATTTCGAATTAACTTTTGGAAGAAACCACAAGCAAGAATGAAGAGTTGGAAGAAATAGCGAATCTTACTACTTCTATGTAAAGTTACTAAAACTAATTGTATATATGAACTAAAAATATATTATTTTTTAAGTAATGTAGATTCATTTTTGAAATTAATGTACATAATGTATAACCTACATGTCTCAAACTCACAACATATATCTTTAAAAAATAAGCATGAGCTGAAAAGACAAGAGCTGTGGCAAACTTGGGAGGAGTTCAATCAGTTTCCTCCATAGCAAAACAAGAGTAATATAGAACCTGTCATAATATTCAACTAACAAAGTATTAACGTTTTACAAGGACGTAGAAATATTTATTTTTATGCAGTTGTATAACAGATACTATAGCAATTCAAATTAAAAAAAAAAAAAAAGAAAGAAAAAAAAGACTAATTCATGAAATAATTTTGAAATTCACACCATGCTGTATAAAAAACTGGGGGCTTGATCAAAGCTAAAAACACTAAAGGACGTTAAAGTTATCATTATGTTCTTCAATTTTTAAATTCTTTAATAGCCATGGATAATAAAGAAATTTCCCTATTGCAACAAATAAATATCTGAAGTTAAACAACAAACATCCGAAATTAAAAAAAAACACAGAAGTTTTTAGGTAACATATTTATTGATTCCTTATAACTTAGAAAATGTCTGATAAATAATATGCTATAACACAAACATGAATACTGGTGCTCAATGTTCGTAGACTTAAGTATGAACTAGACGGATATTTCGTAATTCATTTCATACAGACTTTTCCTGTCTTCCTGATCTATGCTCGTCGGAGTTTTATTTTGCTGCATGCACTGCCTAAGATGCGTATCCATCTTAGAGCTTGCTTTGTCATTGTTTTCAGTCAACTCCAAGGCTTTCACGAAAGTGACAGGCCTCTTCACGTGCACCTTTGCGGGGGAGGAGTCCGGAGGCGGAGTCTTGTGTCCCGAGGCACGCCTACTCTGAGGCGACGCCCCGGGCTTACGAGGCATGCCCCCACCGGAGCGGAATCCGTAGGAGGGCAGGATGTCCGATCCGTGAGGGACGCGACGGGAGTTCTCTCCCCACGGCCGAACACCATCCGCCAGCTCTTGGATATTGTCCGCCGTCTGATTGGCCCGTGCCTCGTAGTTGCCATTGGCCCTGTCGGCAGCGGCACGTGCCAGTTCGCTCTCGGATACAAATTTTCTGTTTGGGCTCATGCTCCGAGAGCTGCTCCTGACACTCCTCGCCGGATGATAGCCGTAGTAGTGAGCGGTAGGCGGTCCTCTCCGGGATCCGGTGTGTCTCTTGGCAGTCGCGGGAGACTGTCCTGGAGTCAGGGAGGCGGGGGATCCGGGACTGGAGCGGCGAGAAGGCGAATGCTGTCTGGTCCTGGAGCTATCCGCACCCACGACCGGACTGGTGAGACTCCTGGGAGGAGTCCGAGTCGACCTCGGACTGTTGACCACTGCCCAAGGCGGGAGTCCTTCGGGAGAGCGGGGAACGGATCTGTCGTCCGTTCCTATGATAGCTCTGGGTGCCCTGGGCGTTGGGGGTCCGGCACTGCCATACGGAGACCATGGCTTACCTTGCTGCTGTAAGATGTAAGCTGCACGTGGGTTGTCGGAAGGTGAAAAGAAATTTGTCTTTGACCCGTGACGAGGTATCGGAGGAGAAGGTTCGCAGTCTTGAGACTGGCTTTGATTGTTTTCGAACGAATCCAACATTACCTCGACATCTGACAAATCACCTGCACCTTGAGACATCTGAAACAAGAAAAAGAGATTGGAACACAAAATATTTACATTTCTTATTTTTTTTCTGTAAATCCATGTCAACAAGTTGTTGAAAAACATAGGTTTCATACTTAACACTACGAAAACATTTACTTCCATCAAAAAAGTTAAGGTTTAACATTTTTTAGTGAGATATTTGTGTGGGCCTCTTATTTTCACTAAAAATATTTTTCATTTGTCTTTTAATTTTCTCTTCAAAACCTTTTCCAGATGAAATTTAAATGTGTTGCAGTTACTATCAAATCTCTTAATCTATTTTGAGGCAATACAAACATCTATGGAAGATAATTGAGGAAAATTCTTTTCAATATATTACAACAAACATGACTCAAGCATTTTAATCCTGTAATAACACAGTTTGACAATTGCAGGCTATATTAGCTCGTTAAATAAAAAAAATGATTAATGTTGCAGCGGCTCATCTAGCGCTGCGAGAGGCAGCCAAATGGGGAAAACTGTTACCGCCAGTTGGCGAGGGGAAAAAAGGTGCAACCCCAAGTTTGAATAAAACAGGAGAGGATTTTTCAAGTTCACCTGTCTTAAGTTGCATCGGGCAATTGACGATCTACAGCTTGCGACCCAGGCTCCTTAGTTACTTGTTTTTAACTATTGATTTTAAAGTTTATTACATTCTATGAGTTTTATGGTTTTAATAAATGTTTTATATTTTACTGCAGTATTTTAATGAAATTGCTACAATGTATTGAATCAAATACTAAGAGATTTAATGAAATCAATTAACACTTACAATATAAATGGGTTCGATTTTCATATTTTGAAAATATCTCACAAATAAGAATTGTCATTATCATTTTTTTAATGGTTGACAGAGAGTAGTTTTAATGATTCATTTAAATAAAAAGGTATGACACTTTCATATAAGGCTACCAAATGAAATAACCATGGACCTATCGACCACTAGAATGCTTATGTCAATAAATTATGTATTAGTCTTCCATTTAAAGCAAAACAGATTAAATCTTATTGATAATATGTTATTTTATTTAACTTTAAGTTTGGAGCATAAATAGAAATGAATGTCACTGGTTTGAAAACAAGCCATTTTTCTACAAAAGAAATAAAGAAAAAATGCTTTTAACTTAAGTTTTTTCAAGTGTCACTGAAAATCTAATGTATCTCAAATACAGATGCTAAAGATACAAGAATAAACTTTATAATGTTATATAATTACTGTAATAATAAACTCTAGCTCCAGAGTGACTGACTCAAGGAATTTACAAAGAAAAAAAAATGTTAATAAAAAATACTTATTTTTCTACTTTTTGAAAAAAAGGAAAAATTTAACCTTTTACTTCAGATGTATTCATTGTAAACTCTAATGTACTTTTATGAGATTTTAAAAGTACAAGAGCAAAATCTTAAATATTCAAACCAACATTCAGATTCACTGATCAACTCAAGGAACTCGCAAACTAAACATTTCCAATGTGACAGTGGTACAAAATACATTTGAATTTTCGAAGGAAAAAAGCAAAAAAATATTTCCAGTTCAAAATGAAGAGCGTTAAAATCTTAGAAAAATACGAATAAGAAATGCTAAAAAATTACTTTATTTTCCTCTCATAAGGTTGCTAGATACATTACACTGCCGTAAGCAACAAATCTTAACATATTTTCACATGCAGACTTCTTTTTAAAAAAAAAAAACAAACAAGGAAGTCAAAAACTAATTTCAACTTTTAAGTTGTAAAAATTAGGTAGCTCAGACAGGAACACAATTTGAACAAATTTAATTTCATAACTTCTGATTTTAATACATTCTTTGGTTTTTCAACCAAGGAAAAATAAATTTTAAACTGGGTAAACTGATTACTATCTAATTACAAAATGACATCTGCATTGAAACCCACAATCATAATAATTTATTAAGAAAATTATCAAACTATGTATTGTATAGGAATATGAAAAAACATAAAATTGTATTCATGTATGACTCGTGAACATTCGCTGCAGAGCTAAAAAGAAACAAATTTATCCCTTGGTATCAAACAGTACAAAAAAATAAAGCAAAACCGAAGTCTTTGGTATAAACAAAAAAAATCTAGACAAATGTTGACTAAACAATCATTGAAACAGAGTTCATTAGCAGAACCTTTTGCTGTTATTTGAAACCAAATGAAAAGCTTTGAAGTAGAAATGAAGCATACATCTGACTATACTAATGCTCTCAAAGCCACATAAGAAACCAATGAAGTACAATTAGTTACTTTCACAAGATGCTCAAATTGAATGCAAACAGAAGAAAAAAACAAAAACAGCACAAATTAGAGCAGCAACTGACACCTACGTCAATCTAAGAGCATCTAAGCCAAAAAAGCAAAAACATGTTTTGCAGACAGGGGAGCACAAAAGAATTGAATTCACTTGGTATAAAAGCCATCTAAAAGGATATCTAGCCTCATTACTTATTATATACATAGAGACGGCACTTACACTATCCCGCTGGGATGTCACGATATTTGAATAAGGATGGAAAACACATTTGGCACCTGCTACGTTCTTAGTTTAGCAAAATATATTACTATGATTTAACGTAACTGGAAACCAAACTTCCTCACTCTCTTTGCTCAGGTGATAAGCCTACCAACTGCTGAGAAATGAGAATTTTTATTTAAATTGAAAAACAAAAATTTCTAATGCAAACATTTTTGAAAAATGAAACAGAAAGCACAAAAACTTAAGACAAATAAAACAGTGACCCCGTTATGGGAATAGTAACTATAGTTCAGGAAGTTCAATCGCATTAGCAACACCCTAAGAAACAATTATTTCATTTATGCAATAATTTGTTACTGTACTTAAACTGGGTGATTAAACTTTTTCTTTTCAATTAGATAACTATTTTGTTTCTTAGTAACATATCGATGGATGTTACTTTTTACCACATAACCAATCTATTATTTTTTAACCGTACAAAATTAATAAAGGAATAGTAGTAAGCTAGGAAAATGAAACAGAGATTTCTCTTAAAAAGGGAAAGCAAAAGGACACTTTAAAATCATGATCCATTGAAAAACTAGTGATTTTAATGAGTGATGCATATGCTTCATGAATTAAGTTGGCCTAGTAACCCTATTAAGCATTGCATAGAAATTTAGGAACACTTTTCATACACTAAGAATATCCCACCGGTTCTCCATCATTAATAAGATTTCACATCCTATTCCAGAAGCATGCAACATAATTTGTACAGACATTTGCACAGACATTGCAACATAATTTGTATTTTATGTGGCTAACGTTAAGGTTGACAAAAATTGCATAAAGACAGCAAGAGGACAAAAACAAATGTACAAATAAAAATAAATTTTTGACAATATAAAACAAGTAAATCATTATTTTACTGCATAAAGATGACAAATTCTACATGAATTTTTACTGAATGTCTAAATTAAAATAAAAAATACTTTATTAATAAATAATTTGGATGTGGAGTAATGGATGCAATGAATTTAAACCTGGCAAACCTTAGATAAAAATATATATCAAGTGACGTATGCTATTTATGGACATTCATAATAAAATCAAAATCAAAGATATACATTATTCACTTAATTCATTAATATACAAGGACATCTTAAGACATGAAACTTTCTGTCCTAGACATAAAATGAGGGTTTGGAGACACCATCTATATATTAGTTTAACTAATGAATTATGTTTCCCAGACTTCATAGGTTAAATTATATTAAAGTTATTCTCTACTGGAAGAGAAACTAGAACACCAGTTCTTATTATCTATAGGATTGAAACAAAACCCAATACTTTTGGAAACTTAACCATTAGGCTATAAGATAAAATTTATCGTACTCGCATAAAAATTTAGTGCAAAAAATGAGATTGAAAATTGGGAGGTTAATTTATACGAGGGGCAGAATTTTCAAAAATTTTCTCAAACAATTCTCGGGGGAAAAAAGCACTTGAATACATGAACACTTTTTTGATTTTAGTGCAATCCTATTAAACAAATGCTAAAAAAATAAATGCACACACATTCTGCTATAATTTTGTATGATCTGACTGTGAAATAAAGACTAAATAATTGAAGTAAAAGACTAAGCAAAAAAGCAGGAATTAACATATTCCCATAGTTTCTTGATAATTAATTGTGTGGAAATTAACGCTCATTTACGAAAAAATAATATGGCTACAGCGCAAAATTGTTGGCATTAATTAAAGATAAAAGCAACAAGTAAAAAAATCGTAACACGAAAATGAATCCTTTACAAATAAATATCCCAATCTCAGAAATGAAGCCTTCTTGTACAAAAGTATAAAAACTGCTATTATTAATCGAAAAAATGTCTTTTACATTTCATCTACCTTCCTTTTAAAATGTTGATTTTCAAAAATAGCGGCAAAACTTTCCTTTTTTTTTTTCAAAAAGTAGGGACTCGACTTATATGCAGGCTTTATTTTTTCCCTGATTTCATACTTAAAAGTAGGCGGGTCAACTAATAAATGCGAGTATTTAAGGTAGCCCTTTCCATAAATTTGATAGATGTGTAAGACACGTATAGTACACTAAAATTGTAAACTCACTTTGTTGTATGCAGAACTAGAACGTCCAGTGTTGCTATTGTCCATGTAAATTTTTACTTGGTTTTCTCCCATTCGAGCAGAAACTGAAGGAGCTGCTACGGATAAATGCTTTTTGTGTTTTCTTCGAGATTTGTAACTGAAAGAAATTAAACAAAATTGAATAACAGAATTGCAAAGCTTCATCATTAGTCAAAATCAACTAATTTTTTGATAGTTTAGTTAACATATTAAGAAATTTTTATTTATATTTCATTAATTTTTTCCTTGGAATAACAAATAAATGAAAGACAACCAAGTATGAGTATTTGCGAGAAAAATTTAGCATTGCACTTGAGTTTGAAAATTCAAATTTCGTATACCGAATGGAAGAATAATATTGGGTTTCTTTAAGATATTCTTTGAACATTTATTATTTTAAATTACCTGGGATATTGGGGTCCACAAAGTGTATGATAAATATTCTTCACACAACCTTTAGAAAAAGGATTGTAGCCAACTCTGAACTTTCCAGTAACCTAAATGGAAATAAATTAACATTATCCTGGCAACCCATTCATATTACAAATAGGAAGAAATATTTGCAAAAATTCTTAGCACAGTTCACAATCAATTAATATTTCTATCTAAACCTAACATGTTACAACTGGAGGTTATCAAGAAGAAATATATAAAAAGAATCTATTCCAACAATTAATTAAATTGAGAAAAATTATGTTCATTTTGCAGAAAAGGCATCTCATTAAAAACATTCGTTTTACTTTTTTTTGCAACTAAATTGTCCTTACTCTATTTGTCTGTCTGTTTTTCTGCTTTAGGTACTGCATGAAAATTTATGAGTAATGCCCAACCATTGTCATTTTGCAGGTTTTCAAAGGGAAAATATTAAATTGCTTCTAATATTTTGGAGAAAATTTGTTAAAAAATAAAAATATTTGTTCTACCAAAAATACACACAATTTTATTGGTAGGCAGTTGTACAGAAACAGAAAAAATGTTAATCCCTGCTGAATATATACTGCGTTTGACACTTGAGAAAATAAAGGATCAGAAGTTTTAACCTGTTAACCGGGGCATTAGCTATTGCTCAACTCGTTTCACAATGGGGACTTTTTTTTTCGCAGCGATAAATAACATCACACCTCAAATAATAAAAGAATATCGTTTTTAACTTATGATTTTTATTTATTTTGATAAAATATTTTATATTTTTAGCCATATTTTGTAGAAAATAAAAAATACTTAAGTCAGAAATTTATTACTAATAAAAATATACAAAACACTGAAATTCACAATAAGAATATTCAAATCAGAAAGTTATTACTAACATGTAAGATACTGAAATGCAGACTAAAATGAATCCAAATTGTGGCAGCTCGAAGTATTGATCATGCAGCGCCCGTTTTCCCGTTAATAGCGCTCAAGTTACAGATTACAAGAACATGAAAATTCATGACGCATCGACAATATGATGGCATATATATAACCACTCTAAGATTTAATAGATAAGAACAACGTAGAACGTGATGCGTTCAATATATTACGATTAATTTTCATGACGAAAAATTTCGTCATGCCCATTGCTGTAGGCTTTTATGTATGGCGAAATATTTCGTCATACCCAGTTAACAGGTTAATGATCTTAGAAGTGTAGTTCATGCATTGAAAATTTAAAATTCAACTCCGAAATTTTAATGTATTATCACACTTTACAGTTTTAAAAAATTTCATAGTAAAACATTTGAATTAAATTTTTCTTTTTTTTAACTCAAAATGCCTAAAATTCTAAAGATAAAAAAAGCAAAATAGCACTTTCTTTTGCCTCCCATCGTCCATTTTATTCGCAGAAAGGATATTCTTTTTATGAAATTGAATACTATTATTGCGTTAACTGTTTTCATTAATTTCTCTCCTCTAAAAATATCTAAGAGTACTTTTACGGCTTGAAAAATACTCCAACAATATGTCTGAATATGACAATAAAAAATAGGTAGAAACAAAATGTAAACACATAGCCAATTTTATCCAGTCAATTTATTCAGGAAGAAAAAATGTCACTTTTTAGACATTTTCACATAAGGGGCAAAACATTTTCAGGCATAAGAAGTCTACAGACATCATCAAAAGACTTATTAACACAAACCTGTTCATTTGTCGTTCTTCCTCTTGATACAAGAACTATATGAAATCCTGTCAATCCCAAAATAGGTATGAAAAGTAATGTAATGATGATAATAACAACTAAACTGGAAAAATGGTTAAAGAAATTAATGACCATATAACACTCATTTTCAATAGAGAACATAAGTACAGAGCAGTATAACCTTGCTCAGCACATACAAATAATTAAAATGAGAGCCTAGAGCCCTCATAATATGGTACCTTCATTCATTATTTTTCTCTATACATAACAATATTTTTTTTAAAAAGTATCTCTAAACTTTTTATTCTCATTTAATTCAAAGTAAAACAAACTTAACGCTATAAAAAAAGGCTAGGGAAAGATTTTATTTTAGACTTTCAAATTCTCTTGTTTATAATTGTATTTTTTTATTTGCAACAATTAATATCAAATGACAAGTTATTATACTTATTACTTTACATTAATTATGAGCATAATGATGTTGAATTGAAAATATTTTCCAATACTTTTGTGACTTAGAAACAAAATGAATTGCACCAGTTAATGTCACGCACATAACTTATACATAAAGGATAATGACCCAAGTGGGATGAGATTTTGTGCAAAAACCTGGGTTGTTATTTGTTCCCAATCCTGACTCAAGCTGAAGCTATAACTATATAAAAGACCCAGTAAACAAGAAAATACCATGCAACTTAAGGAGATACAAGAAAAAGTTAAAAGAAAGAAATGAAATATAGAATGAATGGGTAAACTTGCTTTGCACTTGGACTATAGAATATGATGCTGTGTAGCAAAAGCATAAATAGAAGAATTCTGGTAAAACTAATAGAAAAACATGACCCTACACTCAAAAGCAAGCAGATTGATGATTGGGGAATGTTGATTGCATTTGTTTTGTTTCACTGTAAAATTGTACACTAAAATTGTAACTGGAACATTGAAGTAATGTGAACGTTTTAAAATAATAATTAGACACGAGTATGTTAAGAATGTTTGAACCATGCAATATCTTTTAGCAATTTATAATCATCCTTGCTATGTAACATGGTAATGACATTTATATATTTGTCAGTCATAACTGGGGGATTTAGGGCAAATGAGCATTTAAAAATGGTACCTCTATTATTCTACAGGGGAAAAGTTTAAGACACCACAGTTCAATTCAAATGCTATATAGAATGGAGTTTCAAATACAAGACAAAAGGATACGTAATAATAGTATTCTGGTCTTGAAGCTGTTCCCAATGTCTAAGTACATATAAAATAGAATATGTGAAAATGGTTATCATATGTACACTAAGGAATATCAAAAACAGGAAGAAATAGCGATAGTTTCGCCGGCCTATGCAGTTGTTCACCCATGGACAATGATGATCAAATGTCTGAAAAATAAAAAATTGTAAAAAACAAAAACTTGAGTTGCAATTAAAATATGAAGAATAATACAGCACAACATATTATGAAAAATGGGAAAGAAAAAGAGATACTAAACAAGACCAAATATTTAATCCATGATAAAAGAGACTATTTCAAAAGCAAGTTTACACACACAACTTAAAATTGGCCAAGAGTCAGCAGCAATGGCTTTTGAAGTTCAAATAGCTATAATTTTTGTTTGTACAATAAATTTATGTAGACATAGTTTAAGCTCAAAAACTAATATAGAAAGATGATACTAATATTTGGAGGAATGAGAAACAAAAAGGTAATTTTCACCTTTTCTATTATAATGAAAAATAGTAAATTTATATGTAATCATTTACCTAACACAGAATATTAAACACAAATGCATTAAATGTAATGAAGTTCAGTCGAACCTCACTAAAGTGAACCTGAGATGTAACCACCAAAAATACAAAAGCTTGCTATCTAAAATAACTTTTTTCTTCCCACAATATGGAAAAATAAAACCAAAATCGAGAAAATCTGATCATTATTTCGGGTAGAAAGAGCCATTCAGCGCCATTTCCTGGTCTAAATTAAAATTCGAACGGTTCCGTACTGTTTTCGCTTTTGAAACTACTTGGTACTTGGCCACCCTTCCTGGATGGCCAAGTACCTCCCTCCCAAATTTGGTCGAGATCTGAAGCAAATTGTGGATTTGTACAGGGAACATACACACATGTATATATTCTTCGTTTTATTTATATGGATTACAGACAATGTCATTAATGAAATGGACATAAAAACAGAAAATTTTATAACATGGATTTCATAAAAGGATACGTTATCCTAAAAGGATAAAATCGTACAAAAAAAAAAGGGACAAACATTAAAAGATGCACAAATTGAAATTACCTCTATGCAACCATCGCAAATACTGCAATGAGAACATCTTGGGGGTCTATAAAATTGACAGGTGACACACCATTTCATTCGGACGGCAATGCCATTTATCTGAATGTTCTGGTACAAAGGTGCCCGAAAATCATCATCTTTGTCTTCCGCAGCTGCAGCTAGCAAGATTGAAAATTCATATAATAAACTATAATTTTGAAAGACAACTTAAGTTGCAGTGATGTGGTATATCTGGTAAACTCTTGTAGTAATTACACATTCTAAAACTAAATTATAAAGCAGTGGTTCTCAACCTTTTTGCAGCTACCGCCCCCTTTTGGGTCGAAAATTTTTTCAACGCCCCCTTTGCCGAAGGACGTAAAAGTGGAAGAGTGGGGGAAGATGAGTAGTTTTTTGACGGGTTTAATTCTATAATTTTTCCCAAACAGACAATTGAAAACTGACTATAAAATAAAAAAAACTTACTTTTTTTTTTCTTTAAGATCATTTTTAGAAAAAACGGGCATTTTTCCTCCTAAGAAAAGCTGTGCCAGTAAGAACCAAGTGCCTAGAATATGTCTATTAAATAAGTGAACAATTTTTAAGATAAATAAGAACAACACGGTTTGAAATAAAAATGCACCGTTTTCAACATTTCGCTTTAAAACCAATATATTATGAAAATACACTACGTTCAAATAGTTCCTGCACCGTCCGATCCCAAACAGTTTTGCTTTTATTTACTTGCAGCTATGCAATAAGCATGCCTTATTTATTTCATACGGATGTAGGATTTTACTGCGGTAAGGCAATAACAAAGCCGTGCATTCTATTTTTCCCAGGAGGGACAAAGACTTGAACCTATGGCCCGTACCTGTCACCTTTAAGGATTATAAATCAAATTTTAATTTAAAAAAATGATATAAGTTGAATTTACAAATTACGAGATAAGTTCAATTCAAAAAAATTCTATTTGATTAATTTATTGCTTTGAAGGAGATAGATAAGGTAACAAAAGTTATAAGTATGCATTTTGCAACATCAGAGTAAAAACAGCAGTGAAATATCGGGGATATCCCCCGAAATTTGTTTTGAAAACTTAAAATGCGGTTTCTTTAATTTTAGATTTCGTGGCGTTGAAACTTAAGTTCAGATTCCACCCCTTGTGAAACATTCAAAATTGACGTAATTTTAGGCAATTTTTGGTAACATAAACTGAGAAGAAATAGGTCTCTTATAATATTTTTTTTTTAATTATCAAGTTATTTAAAGGCTAAGTTTAGTAATAGCGAGTTAGAGCTCCTTCCAACGCTCTCCAAATTTGAAGTATAAAAAATGCAAAATTTAAACTACTTTTGTTGATGAAGAGGGAATGGTCAAGGTTCGAGAGTTTTCTCAGGAATTTTTTTTCACATTGCACCGAGAAAAATGTGATTGCTAACCTATCTTTGATGTTATAGGGTGGATGCTCTAACGACATAAAAAATCGGTCAAGTTAGGTAGCTCTCAAATTCAAGTGTTATTGGCAAATTTTAGGCTATCCTTCATGGTGTTAGGAGAAAGATCAGGGTTCGGGAGATATCTGCAGAAAATAATTTTTTGAGCTATCCCTTGGTGATGTAAAAGATGAGGGTTTCCTACCACCCCCACATAAAACATGTCCTCACAATCACATTTGAAAATTTACCCACCGCCCCCTTACCGCCCAAAATCTGTCCACCGCCCCCCTGCCGCCCAAAATATGTTCACCGCCCCTCAACATCTTCCCACCGCCCACAGGAGGGGGCGGTATCGTCCCCATTGAGAACCACTGTTATAAAGCTACATACTTTTGGAAGAGGGCATTAGTAAAACTTCTACACTAACACCACTACCTCATTAAAGAACTCAATAATTAGTGTGATTTGAAATATATAAATAAGTGGTACAATAACAACATTAATTACATAGTCTTTCAGACATCATTTAAAGAAAAATTATTTAAATAAATAGAAAATATTGATGTTTAGTGTTTAGGGCAGAGTAGTAATTAATGGGTCAAGGGTTTGATTTGAGGCACTGGTAGCTTTTAAGAATTTATTTCAAAAAATGTTAACTACCCTCTGTACTGATATTGAATAATTAAATTAACTGATATAATTGTCAAAAATTTAAGAAAGGATAAAAGTAAATAAAAAACATTTTCTGAGTAATTTACAACATTTTTAGACTTTGGTAAAATTTCACGACAAAAATTCATTGATTGGCATATTCCATTTTTGTCCTACAGATCCTTAATCTATCTTTTTACGCCAATTTTACTTTCTAAAATCTTCATTCATCTGAAATAAACACTGGTGAAAATTAATGATCATTATTATGAGTAGTATTGGCTTGAATAAACTTAGATGCAACAGAATTAAAATTTTCAAATGGACATGGCAAAATTGCACAAGTGAAGTCATCTGCTGCAGAATATAAAACATAAGAAGGGTAAAAAAGAAAGGTAAGCACTATATTCAAATTGTAGTGTCACAGAGTAAACAAAAAGGGGCAAGTTTTGCAGATATTGTTGCAGTGGATTTTTGAAATGTTTAAGAAATTAGAGCTGATGTATAAAAGAGAAAAAAAAAAGTTTAAATGTTGGATAATAAATTTTATACTTAATGTGTAAAAGTATGAAATTAATACATCAGGCATTCATTATAATGTGATTGGAAAAAAAAAGTCGCTGAAAATCTTCAAACATACTTATTAGTATTTACAATTATGATTCAACAAATTCTCAGTATAATTACCAAATAAAAACAGGTTTGTCCCAATTCCACACTATATTCAGTAATCAAGGGAAAAATTACCTTTTGGTATGATTCCAGGATCCATAAATGTTGCTAAAGAAAAATTTACGACAACAAACAAGGTGATAATTGCCTGACATATTGGAATTGCTATATGATATTCTTCTGTTAAGAATGGACAGCTAGAAAAAAAAAAAGTAAGAACATAAGTTTCATTTGTCATTAAAATTTATACTAAGTTTAAAAATTTAGATGTAAGAACATCTAGTCAGCTAAAGAGACTTAAATAGACTGAGACTAAAGAATTTATTCCATGAATATTCATTTGATGACTGAATCAAATTGAAAGAATGCTCGAACAAACCTCGAAAATTGTTAGAAATAACTAACATCAAAAAACATAAAATTAAAAAATTCAATTGCGATTGAGTTGAATCAGCTTAGACTATTTTATGTGTAAATTTTCATGAACAAAGTTAGTTTAATATAAATTTTTTTCTCATATTTTAGATATTAAATCAAAGTTTTTCTCTTCAAATTGTTATCATTCTGGTAATGACAGTTGTTTAATAGTTCAAAAAAAGTCCATGAGTTGTTCACGTCTCCATAGAAACAGTATGCAAATATTGGTTGTCAGAGACTCAAGAGACTTATTTATTTATTAATAGAAAAGATAATACATGGAAGTTGTCTAACAAAAAGAACAAAATAACTCTAAGGGCACTAGTGGGAATGGAACCCTTGGACCTAAAGCACAGGAGCGAAGCTTTTACCACAGAGCCACTCAGGCCCGTCATTTAAGGGGGGCAGGGGAGGTCATCCCCCCCCCCGAATTTGAGAAATCAATGTATTTACATATAAAAGAGGTGTGGTTTTTGTTGTTTTCTGGAAAATTGTATTGTGCTTTTACCCTTTGCCCCCCCCCCCCCCGGAAAAACTTGAAATGACATCCCTGGAGCCACTGAGGTTCCAAGTCAGCAATTTTAATATAATTAACTCTTCACTATTTTGTCCTGCATACAAAATTTTAATCAAAAAAATATTTGACTAAAATGGTACTAATTTAACATTTAGATTATATTTTCATTGATGCATTGAATCATTGTTAGAAATAAGCTGTTGTTAATAGCAATTTGCCACAAAAAATTTGCTTTGACGCCTAGATTTCCCACTGTAGGTGTCAAGTTTGACGTCTGAGGCTTTGGATTGCATTGGAGCTTTTTTTTCCGTGACCAAGACCTGTGATAGATCCAAATGATAGATTTGTAAAAGTATTTCTAAAATGCAATCAATTTTGTTTTTAAAAACCATTTTCTCTTCAAAAATTTTTACACATCTTTTTCAAATATGCTATCAGCAATGCAGAGATTTTCTATTTTTAAATATTTCTTAATGTTTGGATACATAGACATAAATGGTGGCTAGCCAATATAGATAATTTCTAACATTTTTTTATATTTGGAAACATCGATATTTGACTGGCACCTAGGTTGTTCATTTTGATGCCCAAAAACTATATTAGGTGTCATCATGAGATCTAGATTCTAAATCTCATTGCTAACATTACATCGAATAATTTAAGTTAAATAACATTAAATACAATCACATTAGAGGAAAATTACTTAAAAACATAGTAAACTAGCACGGTCAATTAAGGTAAATAAAGCACATCGATTTTTGCCAAGAGTTTTTCTCACTTTTGAAAAAACGTGACAAACTTACTTATTAATATAGCTTAAATACTTGAAAACTAAATTTTCAGGGTGGCTATGCTATAATGTTGAAGTATTCTTAGAACAGTTCTGATGATTCAGTAATTATAACGCAATCAGTATAATAGACCTTCGGTTGCAGTACTTGGTTCTAATGAGGCAAAGGATGATGAAGACATTTAAAATGAAGTTATAACGGAGTTGGGACACTGGTAAAACGATGGTAAAGCAGCAACTGTTGGTGAAAATCAGGTCTGTCATTTAGGAGGTTCAAACAAAAGTAGAGCACCGAAGTAGAAAACTTGGACGCATACAAATATAACATTATAAACAGGGTACCTAAGTAGTATTCCAACAACCAATTCAAAAATACATACTTACGGAAATACAAAAAATAAAGAAGTTGTAGCAAGTAATAGGATCCACGCACTAGTAGCAGGAAATAACCTTTTTAAAGTCTTGCATTTGGACATAATTTAAAAGAAAAATAATTTTTCACTTGTTACTAAACAAAGTTCAAATTCCTGAATTTTATTTTAGCCATCAACTGTTGCAAGGCATGACCGACGATAATAAGTTACCAGAGCAAGATACCGCCCACATTACTGCTGTCCGGAACATTTTCATACTTATTTGATGTCTGTACCTTGAGGGATCGATCCCTCAGCAACAATTGAAGTTCTAAAACATAATTTTAAGTCCAAACACTTGCAAGTTTTGACAGTAGCTACTAAATAAGTTGCCATTCCTACAATTGTCTTTTGGGCCACGCCGAAGATGATGCCAAATTCTAGAAGCCTATTTCATGAAGAAAAAAAAAGCGTTAATGATCAAGGCTCTACTTCAAGAACGTTTAAAAACAATGGCATTGAATCGGTTTGAAGAAGAGGATTAGGTAAAACACCGAGGGGATTAGCTTGGAGAATTTTTAATAATATTTTTAAATGTTCTTATTTTTGAACTACTAACAGAATAAAAATATCGGCCAATGTCGAAACGAAACATTTTTCCTATATCGAAAAAAATGACTGATGTTGACTGATGACCATTGTCTAATCAGGGGCGCTCCGGAATAAAATTTTTGGGAAGGGGAAAATTATCAATTTGCCGAATGAAGTTAAAATTTCACCGAATAAATACAATCATGCACATATGTCGTACATGTGTGACATTTAGTGAGAAAAAAACAGAAATATTTTTAAAAAATAATTCTAAAAGCTAAAAAGAGCAAATAATCACAATATTGCAACATTGTCTTCAAATTGCCGAATCGTCAGCAAAATGTGCCGAATACGGAAATTATTGGGAGGTCACAGTCACCTCCCATCAGGGCACTCCTTTGTCTAATATTGGATAAAGTTGGGCAACCGGCATTAAACGTCTAGATTATTTACAATATTGTAAGAGTTTGGTTTTTCTTTAAACAGTTATGTTCCACGATTTTCGGGAAAACAATCACTACTGTTTTAAAAGTGATGATTAAGCATTTATGATGGTATCCTGAGATTAAAATGATGGTTTCTGATAGTATGTGTGTAAAACTAAATTGCGTACTGGATAAAATGCTTTTGCAATAACTTATCTGCAAAAAAAAAAAAAAAAATGAATTTTGACATCTTGAATTAAATTTATGTTTCTCGCGATGACGAATTGTGACAGGTACGTGAGTTTGTATGTGTGTGAAAGATTGGCTGTCTAAATTGTCATAAATCGAGAGGTTCGATTCTAGGGAAGAGGATGTTGTACGGTCAAGTGAAAAAAAAGCAATTGTGATTAATCAAAAAAAAAAAAAAACTTAGTGATGTACAGCTTAGTAATAAAGCGATTGGAGATGGAAGAAAATTTTCCACTCTAGCAAGATGTAAATCTAAATTGGAAAATGTATGATCTAATTTATGCAAAATAGACAAATGAAGTATGAAATAAATTAGGTTTGGAAAACTTGTCTTTTTATTTGAGGCTTTTACTTAAAATAAATGTTTTTCAAATGACGAAATTTTTTTAAACATATCAAGCCAGGAAAAATAATGTTTGCTTTGAAAAAGATCACAATTTCCTTAAAGAATATTTCTCATATTTTTAAAACTGTTGTGTTCTCACTGATACCTTTACATTTTTTTGAGATTTAAACAAAATGTGTGCTGATTTTTTGGTTCTTAAAATGTGTAAATGTCTGTCAGACATGCGTTATTAATTTGTAAATGCAACAATATAGTAAGAATGTAGACAAATTATGTTTAAGAATACTTTATTTTAAATTTACTTTTATTTATTTTTCATAGAAAGCTGTATTTATGAGAAAATAATTTCAAAATGTTCTTCTTGGTTATTTATACTGAATCATGTTTTCACTCTCATAATTTTTTTCTTAGGTTATTAACGGAAAGATATGCTTTAGGGCATTTGCAAACCATATTTCCATTATAGAAAGCTCAACTTGTGAGAAAATGTAATTACAAGAATTAATTATAAGTAATTTACCTGATATAATTAGCAAGAAATTAGATAATGTTAGATGTTCAACATAACTTTAATTCAAAACTTTTACCACTGCTTACTCCCCCCAGGTACTAATCTCTGCTCTTTAGTTCAGACAAATGAATGATTGGAACCAGTGATTAAAATAAAGTGTACAGCTTGTTAATGTACAGGTCCTACACAAATTTTCAACTTTCTACTAACTTTTAAAGTTTTTAACATTTAATTTCAAACAGGACTATTTTAGAAAAAAATTTTATTGTACTGATTTTCCCAAAATTTTAATTGAAAAATGTTTTATTATATGAGAGATTTATTCATTTGGGATCATTAGAATGTACCTAACTTATTAGGAAAGTTGAATGCTATAAGATGGGTACTAGATGATTAAAAAAAAACCCACAGCAATAAGTTGTTCTTTTGCTAAGTATATGGAGTTTAGTTTTTTTTTCTCTTAAAGGTGAAACAAAGCAACTCCCCTCCCCCTGCACAATGCATGATTATATACTTAAAAAGAATTTTTTTAAAGATCAGCAATAATATAACATACTCCTTTCTTCCGTCATTTAATCAGAATTAGTATAATAAAGCAGAAGTTTTTAACTACTCAAAAATATTAACTTATGTTTGAATTCAAAGGGACAATTTTCTTAAATTTAAAATTCATCATAAGAAATATTTGTTTTAGACTAACTCTTCAAATTTTCTTTTCTTTATAACAAAACTGAAACCAACTTTTTTTCTAGGCAGTCTGTATGTAAATTGAATCTAGTTTTGCAAGCAAACATTCTAACATTCATTTTGATTGAAATGGTCATAAAAACAGGTAAAGAAAGTTAGAAAGCCAAAAATTTTGAGATATAATTTATTGGTCAACTATATAATGATTAATGTGACATTATTGACAATACCAAAAAAAAAAAAAAAAAACACTGAAATATAAATAAATTTCTTAATGTACAGAATGTCACAAAAATATTTTGATATACACACTAACATTAATAAATAATTTTGTATTCTTCACACACGCAACACAAATAAACATTACAATTCTGCATGATTTATCAGAACAGTATTACTGTAAACTAAAAGGTTGTATTACTAGAGTAGTAAAGAATTTTCATCAAGAAATGCATATTTTAGTGTAAAACGTTTAATCAAAGAAATACTAATGCATTCCGAAAATTTGTGTAGTGTTTTACACTGGTTACAATTGCAAGTAAAATAGCTTAATTAGAATTTTCTAAAGCAAGCTAATTAAAATGACATTGCCAACATTATTTTATTGTGAAAAATTCAAAACCAAAATATGGATATTAAATGCCCTTGGATAATTATTATTTTTTCAAAGTAAATGAGAAATTTGTAAACACAGAAGCAAAAATACTTCAATGCTCTTAATAAGAAGTTGAAATGAGCGGTAGTAGTAGGTTTCAGGGGGGAAATATTGTACATACGCTCTCACATGTAGCTCATCTTTAAAATTCAAATGTCAGGTCCTGAAATTGAAGCTAATTGTGGTACCATCTTTTTGGCTCTTCCACTATGACATTGATTTGTTTCTTACTTAGTGAGAAAAGGTTATTCAGCTTCTTAAAGTGCAGTTATCATTTGCAAATGAAGCAATGTTATGAACTAAAAACACAGAGTCAAACTTAGGTTTATACATATTCAGTACAAAGTTGGAAGTATAAGCTATAACTTTTTTTAGAATAAAGCTGACACTGATTGTGGAGGGGAGGGAAGCTTTGTAACGTCAGACAAAAATTTATACAATTAAATTTTTTCACAAGAAAAACTTTCAAGAAAATTAGTGGAAAATTTTCCTTTCCACATTGCTAGCACAAAATAAACAATGAATGAAAAAAAAAAAACTCATATCAGACTGCTAAAAAAATATTAGTACTTTTTTTTTTACCAAGTGCTCTTTTCTGGGGGTGGGGGGCGCAATAAAAAAATCCTATTTAATGAATTTTTAAAGCTGAAAGAGCACAGAATATAAGCATAAAATATTTTACAAGTAAAAAATAGTTCATTCTCAAGACATGAAATCCGAATTTAAACAAAATGATCCACACACATGCATGAAAGTTTAAATTTCAAGTTACTGTTAAGATAAAATGTTTTTACAAAGAAAAAAACACCTGCTTTTTTTTGTGGGAGAGGGAAGGCTTTTTCTAGCCTTATGTATGGAGGGGATGGTCTTTGTGGCATAAGGTGAGTGGCCATTGGTATTTAAGGAAGGGGAGAGGGAGCACCTGCTTCAAGCATATTAAATAAAAAGATTAATTTTTCATAGCGAGACAGGTGGGGGAGAAGAAAGTCTGCTACCCACTTTTTCTAATAATTAATTTTTTTAATGATTCGGGAAAAAATAAATAAATAGCAATGACAGTAAAATACTCAGAATTTTGAAAAAATAAACACAGACAGCTATTGAAAAAATAAGCACAAACAGCTATTGAAAGCATAATCTACACAAATGAAAAACATTTTAGCAAACTAGTAAATTACAGAGCTGTGAAATATTTTACATTTCACAAAATTTAAAAATATTTCCACCTGATATATCCAGAGTTTATGGCAAAAACGTTAAGGACAAGAGATTTTTTTAAACACATACAAGTATTAAACTTCATACTTTTGGCATTATATTGAAACATAAGTGATTTAATATCCAGCTTTTCTAAACATTATGATAATAAACTTGGTGATACAAGTATGAAATCATTATCAGATTTATAGGCATGAAATTATTTTTTATGTCTTAGCTTTAATGATGATCTTCTGATTTGAGCCATCATCTTCTGAAGATGAAGAATGCAGTATAAACTCTTCTAGAACAATTGTTATAAAATGACTTACTGAGAAAAAATCTAAATTGTGTGTTCAAGACATTCAGCTCATTAAAACTTAGTCATTTATCTCAGAAAAAAACATATATTACTACAATGTAGAGTGACAGAAACTAAATACATAAAACACAAGGGCGGATCCAACTTCTGGTTTTTTGAATGGGGCCATTACCAGAAAAGACCTAAGTGCAATTTTTAAGCGCAACTAGGGGTTCTGGAGAGAATGTTTCCAAATAAAAGCCCCCAAAATGCAGCTTCAGCCTGTATTTGGTCAGTTAAATGGGATGGGTCATGATCCCTGGATCCACGCTTGATAGAACATTTTTCAGACTTCACTATAATGATTTGTAGGTGAAAAATATAAAAAACAAAGATACTTATGAACAATAATATTACTATCTAAGTATTATTTGACATACAAGAACTTAAAATGATTGATGTCAGCAGCAAAATCATGAAAATATTGCATACAACAAAAATAGTTGGACTCATCATTTAAGAAAACAATTTGGTCTTAAATGTATGAAATAGATTATTAAAGTAGTGGAAAGTTATGCACAGTTAAACTAATGCATAAATATATAAGACTCCTACATCTGCCAGCAGATAATCAAGATATTTAAAGCTTATTATGTGAGATTAAGTCTTTCTTTAATGGACAAATGATATAATTATATCAGTAGTTAATGTTTTTAATTCACAACAAGCTAGTCTATTTTGCAAAGAAGAGAAAACAATGCATAGTTTAGTAGGAAATTTTACTCTAATTCTTATTTTACAATAAAAAAAAAATCACTAAAGTTCCTGAGTTTCTTCAGAAGTACCACAAAAGTTGAAAGATTATAACTATTATTGTAAAGAAAAGTAAAACTATTACTAATGTTCTAAAAAGCTCCAAAATACATAAGGAACAAATTAGAGAAAAAATTTCAAAATGTTTTAAGAATTAAAATTTTTCATAATGCAGCAACAAAGACCGAAGAGTCAATTAAACATTTTCCCGAAGTTGAACTTTTTGACATTGTACCTCAAATACTAAGCTAAAAAATTCAGTTTTAATATAATCAAGGAAGTTATGAAGGCTAAACACAATTAAAGTTATCTCCTGTGTAAAAACATGCATGAGTGAAAAAAAAGAAAAAATATGTACAACAAATGCTTTAGGTTTGCATTATTATTGCTATGAAAATTATATTTTTTGCTTCATAAAAAAAAAAACCAACCTAAAACAGAGCAGCTTTTGGCAAGTTCAATTCCTTATATTTACATTTTCAATTTCAAAATATTCTTTTTTTTGAGATTTTGTTTTAATTAACAAATTCCATTAATGAAAGTGTTCATTATAAAGGCCAAACTTCTTATAATGCAAATTAATTTGAAGTTTTTTTATTTTTCCCCCTGGGACTGTTCAAAAGTCAACAAAAAGGTTTAAAAAAAAATTCAGTGATATTGAGGTGTCGTAGAAAAGATCTTAAACTAATCTGTTCAAATAAGTTAATTTCTTCAAAAGCAAATGGGCAGTCTGCCTAACCCTCATGCACTTATAACTTACTTTAAAACAATCTTTCAGCTTTAATTTGCTTAATTTATTTGGCTTCATTTTGTATTAATGCCATTTTTACAATAAAAAACGTTTTTTAAACGTTTTTTAACTTGATTCTCAGAAAAAAGTTGGGAGGGTCAAAAACTTAGATAAAAATAATAGCAATCTATATCTGTGGTGAAGGGCGGTGCATCTTTTTTCATGAAGTTGAAATGCAGTTTAAATTAAACTTTTACAGACTCAATTTCAATGAAACATTCTCAATAAATCTATAAGCAAATGATAAAAAGATCTAAGCTAACATAAAAATGACTATAAGATGTATAAGAAATTAAATGCTATTCTTGTATAACTAATACATCAAAATAGAAAAGAAAATTATCAATCCGTAAGAAAAGATTATTAATGCATATAAAACAATCAAACAAGCACAAATGTCAACAACAAAAGAAAAACAATTGTGCATTACAGCATATTAATAGGATTATGTCTTCATAGTATTTTTCTACATATAAAGTTCAATGCAGTTGAGCTTCACTGATATGAATATGGTTCTTGTGAACATCCTTCAAAAGGAACAAAGTGTTTGAAATGTTTTTCTATTAGAAGGATTTTGGAACTGTTAAGATTGAAAAACATTTCTACGCCTGCGAATAATCTAACCTCATATATTCAAACAATAAATGCTAAAGGATTACCATTGTGCAGCATTTCTTATCCTCTTTTCATTTGTGGACTGGTAAATATTTGAAAACAAATTAGGAATTGATGAAATGGTGAAGTTAAGGAAACTAAATTTACAATGCATTACATTATTATAACATAGTTAATCATGAGATTTATGCTATGATTTGTTTAAAATAATTATTCACCGTAACGCTATTGCTATTGTTATACCTAAGAAACAAACTTTTTTTTGGGGGGGGGGGGGGACACAGAATTATGAAATATAATCATAAAATTAGCAGAAAAATGTCTCATAAAATATAAGTGCTATTATTTTTGAATGTGTGAGCATGTTTTAATCATAGACAGGTAAAAATATTCGAGGACAAGTCAAATTTTCCCCCATGAACCAGTACCAAACTAGTGGTTGGGAAACCCTATTGTAGTGATATATTAACCAGAATGTTCAGTACATTGCATTACTTTTTAAAAATCAAGAAAGATTAAATCAGAAATTTACAGATAACAAGAAGTTCTGTCAAGAACTAAACGAGCCTACTTTCCCGTACATCGACATCGGCATTCTAGCATCTGATCATTATTCTCTTGATTATCTAAGACTAAAAATTATGTCAAACATACCTTTAAAAGCAAAATATACCTCTCTCATCAGATGAAATAGACACATAAAAAGTAAATAAATGAATAAATAAAGTTTTGTCGCACCTTTTAAAGAATGTAACTGTTACAGTTCTTCCGTAGAAAAATTCCTCAATTGTTTTCAAAAAAAAATTAAAAGTACAAAGTACATCAAAACACATTTTATCAAAGAAAGAAAAAAAAAAAAGAAAAAAAAGAAAAAAAAACTCGTCCGTTGATAAAATGTCTCGAATTTCACTTTTAATCCGTTGCCAGTTGTTAAATATAAATTAAGAATAAAATGCCCTAGTGAATGAAACATTTTTGTTACAAAAAAAAATCGTCTGTCCAAAAATAATAATAATAATAATAATAAATTCAATAAAACAAATGAATAAATAAACAAAAAATCGTCTGCACAGTCAGTCATTTTTTTCGGACTGTTTACTCAAAAGTTATTAGGGGTGACAGCTTGCTTGAGCGGTTCAATGTTGAATGAAAAATTGTTCAAATCGGAAATGTAAATACGGGAATGAAGTATCCTTGAAAAGTTCTTTCCAACAAAAAAAAGTTTGTTCAAATCGGACTGTTCATTAAAAAGTTAGTATCGCGGGACCGGTTATTTGAACGGCTCAAAGTTGAACCAAAAATTGTTCAAATCAAAAAATCAAATATGGGAATGAGCTGTACTCGCCGAGATCTTTCCAACAAAAAAAAGTTTGTCCAAATCGGAATGTTCATTCAAAAGTTATTAGGGGGGACAGACAGACAGACCGACCGACAGACACACAAATTCCCCATCTCAATACCCTACTTTCAAATTTTTAATTTTTCGATATTCATTTTACCTCTTTATTTTTTTAACTTGGCGATATTTTTTGGACTTGGCGATATTTTTTTTAACTTGGCGATATTTTTTGGACTTGGCGATATTTTTTCGATGCATTAAGCTACTTTTAATACTTTTTTCGTCTTTCATTTTTAACGGGAAAGTAGGCTAAAAATACTAATAAATAATAATCTACATCTGTGATGAACATGCAAATAGATTTCTTTTGTCTGACATAATTTTTTAGTGGCGAAGCAATGCTTTTTCTACTATAAAAAACTGTTTCTAACAGGAGTATTTACTATTATTAAATTATTTAATTTATTAAATAACTCAAATGACTGCACATATTAGCTATAGTTAAGAACGAATATTGTTGGAAATACTGGCAGTGACAAACTTTTAAAATTTATTAAAAAAAGAGGAAGCATATTTGAAATTACCAAGATTGGTATTTTTTTAATCAGTTGTAAAATTTACATAAAAATGTGTTGGCTCAATATGTTGTTTGCACATGGAATAAAAAAGTACATTAACTTTAGTCGCCTTTTTTCTTTATGCTGCTGTCTTAAAAAAAGAATACATGAAACAAGAGGGGAAGGGGGTCCACTTAGCTCAATACATATATAGATATACTTAAATTTCCAGTAATGACTAGGGCTCATCGAAGATTAACAAGAGAAAAAACATTTGATTAAACAATTAATAAAATATACTAAGTATGAATATGACGCAGCATGGCATCCACAAGAGAAGGAAGAATACATGAAAGGGCATTTGTCCTCTATAAGTTCTAAAAAGTACGTTTTACACAGAAAAAAAAAAAAAAAAAACTACATAAGTTTGCGAAGGAAAATTAAAGATATTCAATAATTATTGCGAAGGAAAATTAAAGTTACTAAATTATTATTTATATATTTTTTTTTAACATAGGCTCACAGATTATAAGAAAAGTAAAGACTTGATTAGTTCTTAAAAAAAAAACTTCTTCCTCCTCTTGTTGAAAATTACTTATAGATACCCATGTGAGGCAGTAATATTAGAAAACATATGTGTCTTTTTAAACAATGAGAAATGAGGTATTTTCAAATAAGAGTAAAAATTAACAGTAAGAAAATACATCTTTTTATAATGCTCCAGATTTAAAAACAAACTTGTTGACTATAATTTAAAATGAGTAATATATGGTAATTTCCAGAAGAAATGTAGAGACAACAGCCTAGTTTCATATTTAACAAACAATTTACAAGTACTTTCTTTATAATTTTTCAAACACAGTAAACGATGAATTTTATAATAATAAAGCTTACTCATCAACTTGAAAAAACCTTAATGCATAAATATTTATTATATTTCAATAATATATATGTAAATCAGTCTCATAAATTTTACTAACTGAATGCTAGTAGTAAGGAGAGAGACCCTGATAGGAGGTTACTCCCAAAAAAATTCTTATTCAGCAAATTTTCTGGACAAAATGATGACTTTATTTCTTACAGTGTTAGAAATAAGCAGTCGTTAGTCGTATTCAGAGACCAAACATTTTAATTTGACACCTAGATTTCTAACTCCAGGCACCAAATTTGGCACCTAAAGTTTTTGATCACTTACAACTTTTCCATCCCTATTCATGGTGATTAAGATTTGTCACTGACTAGAAGAATAAATTTTCAAAAGGAATTTTAAAATGTAATAAATTTGTCTTTATTTTTTAGTTTTCTTAAGTATATTGTATGGATTTTTAAAAATTTCATGCTAACAATATGTAGCATTTCTCAGAGGTGTGACCCAAGTATGATGAAAAATACTGAAATTGCACAGTTACGAGAACAAAGACAGCATTGTTAGTACTATGCACTACACCTGATAGCTTACCCATGGGTAATTATCTCTAAATTGCCAATTACTTCAATTAGATGTGTAAAGTTAACTGGTACATGTTTAATTTAGACTGTAATGCCCCTTCTTTCTTTCTGCATACAGTATTTTGTTTTCTCAAAAATTACTGAATTCAGTAAAAATACTGTAACATCAATGCAGTTCTGGGCACTGACTGGGCACGGGTTGTAAGTTCAATTTTCAAAACATTTTGCCCTCTAAGCTTTATAGCATTATTTACTTTTTTATTATCACTATTTTTAAAAATTGCAAAAAAAACCTTCTTTGTCACAGCTTAAAAAGCTTTTTTCAGTAAGATATATAGTTCTAACTGACATGATTGTCAAACCTTTCAAGGTTGAAAAGAATCACAAATAAGCTACTAAATAAAAGGAAGTGATTAGCAAATATTTAAGAGAACTAAAATATTTAACCTTTTTTCAGTTTTTTATCGTTATATATTTTATTCAAAAGGTATGTCACAATACTGGAATATCCGAAAAATTACTTCCTATGGTAAATTTCAATCAGTTTTGAATTCCATAAGATAAAATTTACTTGACATGGTATTTCTTCTGGAAATTACATTCATTAATTAAATCACATTCGTACAATACAAACCTTCTGCTTCGCAAGAATTTAACCTATTTTGAGCTTTTTTAATGTTCATTGGCCGTATAAGACATTTTACATAACAAAAGGACAGTTTGCTCGACTGTAATGGAAGACTCCATTTAACAGACAAACAGATAGGGTGCCTTCTTAAAAAAGTGAATTTGTTTTCTACTTAACAAGATAAACCTCTGTTAACACAACATGCAACATTTGGAAGC
This sequence comes from Uloborus plumipes, assembly GCA_038373865.1. Classification (NCBI taxonomy): domain Eukaryota; kingdom Metazoa; phylum Arthropoda; class Arachnida; order Araneae; family Uloboridae; genus Uloborus; species Uloborus plumipes. Next base: position 42,688 of record JAXGGA010002273.1, read on the forward strand.
TAATTTCATATCAACAACAGCTTGCTGGCTACCCCTACTTTTGCCACTTCCAGTTAAATCCTTCTTCCTGTCATTTTTCCTCCAGCCATTCTGATTGATATCCAGCCTTTGCCTGTTCATGGAACGACTCCCAGATCCAACCAGCCGTCCGAGAGTCGACACACGGCCATTCTTATCTGAAATTTTGTCTGGATTGGAAGCATGTAAACTTCCTTTGAGATTCAATTTATGCCTCTGCAGAGAGCTAAGGCCACTGTTCAAACTTAAACTGTTACCAATTGATGACGCATATCTGTTGAATGTACTATCTACAGAAGATTTTGGTGGTGTTTCTTCTGAGACATCATCAGATGCCACTTGAGGAATTTCTGTAAGCGAGATGCTATCAGCTCTAAGAATTATAGATTTATCTGGAGACACATAATGCACAGTATCTGAAGAAAGATCCCCACAACTCATTGAATTAGTTAATCGTGGTTGATCATCAGACAAAAAGTCTAAGCTGTCTGTGCTCTCTGTAGAAAAAACAGAATGTCTAAAAGGTGATTTTTTATTCTGTTTATTTTTACTTTCACTCTCGCATGTTTTAAACTCATCCTTAGAAATATAACTAGTTTTTTGATACAAAAATTTTGTTTCCTTATCACACATCATCACTTTACCATCTTCACCTGGAAAGCTATTCATTTCATCATTCTCAAACTGATTTGTGTCAAAATTAGAAGATTTATCAGGAATATGATGTTGTTCCATCATCTTTAAAATAACACGAGACTGCAATTTTCCCACATATTTCTTTCTTGCAGCAAATTTAGTGGGAGAATTATCCCTTTCTTCATTTACTTCATTTAACGGTAATTGAGGTGAACTCTGCACAGAATGCAGCCTGCGATTATGGCCAACATTCTTTCGACGTGAATTAATATCTAAGCATGCAATAGTTACTTTAGCACTTTTATTCTCAACAAGAGGAAGAGTATTGGTATAGTTTGGTACAGGAAGAGAAAAGGATGGCCTTGGAGATGAAACTTTATCTTCTGATATATTACATGGACTTGTATTCTCACATCCATCTTCTTCTAATTTTGCAAGTTGTTCCCTTAAAGTTTTAGTCTCATTGGAAGGGGATTTGGCAGGAGAAGATGCACTGCTTGCAACGCTGGACACATCATCTTCTTCTCTAACAATGCTGCATTTTCTTTGAAGTGGTACATTTGGGGGCTGTTGCACATACTTCGGTTGAAAAGCGAGGCACATCAGCCAATCCAAATCGAGGAGTAAAATCATGAACTTGAAGGGATTTGGACGGGAGACAAGGAGAAAGTAATCCTTCGACGGATGTGTTTGGCTTTTCTTGAGCAGGGGATGGCACAGCTGAAGATACACTGAAACATGAAAGAGGCAAAAAAATGATTGTTCTGCTAAATTCTGATTAATTAATATTAATTAATATATAACAATGTAGCTGCAAAGAGAAAATTGGTTTACAATTATGCAAGCATTAATTTAAAAAAAAAAATCAATCCTTGCCTTAAACTGTAAGACATCAAAATTTATTATTGTCTACAAATTTGGATGCAGAAGAATTGAAATTTTAAGCATTAGGCTGAGCAAATGCGTTACAGTCAAGAAAACAAATAACTTTGGAGCTTTTGCTAAAATACCTCTTATAGTCAGTGGGGTGAAATTCAGAAAGGTGCAAGTTCATAAAACTATATACTCTATTCTACACAAAGGTATAAAAATATTTAAGAAAAATTAAACTTCATTAAAATATATTAGTTCAAAAACAAATGAAATATTAAACTAAGTATGTTTGTTTAAAATTTAACAATTTTTCGAAAGCAAACTATAACCAACAAAATAATAACTATTAAAAAAGAAAAAGAAAAAAAACGTAAGGGCAATTTCACGATTATGGATGCAACAACCAAACTTTAACCACACATAGTTACAATTTTGTTTGAAAAAAAAAATCTACATTTTTTTCCCTCTTGTATAATTGGATGATATTTATGCAATCCTAATTTTGATGCCACTTTCTTCATTACAAAATAGAACAAAAATGTTTGAAGGTAGATTGTTACATTCGTAACAGTGGAATTGTTTAAGAATAAGTTGATTAAAAATGTTAAAGTAAGTAAAACTGCACAAAAGATTGAAATAGCAAATACTGCATACAATTCAAGCAAAATACAGAAAAATAAACAAATTGGGCAGTGTTATTAAAGGTAAAATCAAGTGAAAGTTAAATCAGAAGCTTTCCTAGGTTTGGGCAGGAGGATGCTGTGCCATGCCTGCCCATTGATTCCTGAAACACTCAATTTGTGCCATTTTGTTAGTGAAACAGGGACATTCTAACCTTCTTGTTCATTAACTCGCACCCTTTTTACTTTGGACAAAGACTTGTTTTTTTAGTAATTTCCCATTTAGATGTTATCCCCTACTCTTAACTTGGATTGTCATTGAGCTGACTATGAAAACTTCATGCCTTCCATTACCTGCTATTCCACAGAATAAACAAAACCCTGAAGGTTGAAAGGACTACACAATTATCTTTCACTGACTCCCCACTTTGAGGACAACAAACAAACATGTGCTTTCATTTGCAAGAAATGCATGACACGTCCGTACAACAGTGACAGGAATAATATAGCATAGACATTATTTGAAAACTACCGCCTTTCTTTCACGAAGGATTTTCCCAGAATCATATCCTTCCATTCCTATAAATCTCATTTTCCCCCCATAGGAGACTTCAAGAGCTATTTTTTATTTTAATGAGAGCTTTTAGAGACTTTTGCTCTTACTCTAATGGGGACATTTTTAAAGACTTATGCTCAGACAAGTTTCAAAACTGTTATTCTGAAACTAAAGAGGATTTTTACTAGGACTATTGATATTATATGATTAGGCATTGTTGACGGATTTTCATGACTTGTTGTCCCCTTTTTAATGAGATTCTTAGGATGTTTTGATTAGGATTTTTAGGGACTCTTTTCCTTATTCTAACGAAGCTTTTTAAGCACTGTTGTGATATTACTCAGGAACTGGCTTCATTTTAATGTGAAGATATGACAACTTATGAGAATAACTCGATACCACATTTGAAGTTCTATAATGCTGCTACTATCATCAGATATAACCAGTGCTGTAGTTGAGCGGAAAAGCTGGAGGCTGCCATCCTCTGAAATATTTGGCTTTTTAATGTAAAATATGCAAATCAAAAACACATTGGTTTCAAGCCAACCTTTTCTTTTGGCAAGTCACAAATATCCTAAAATGAGTCCCCCCCCCCCCCCCAACTTCAGCACTGAATAAAACACAAACAATTCACACACTATTATTAAAAAAAAGTACATAAATAATAAAATAATTAAAAGACGAATATTTTGGACATAATTTGTTCAAATATTTCTGCACATTTTTTGTTTAAATACACAAATCAGTAAAAAATAATCAGAGTTAATTTTCCTCAGAAGTCTAGCACTTATGACTCAAATTTTTTCATTCATTTTATTTCTTTATTGCTACTAATCAGTTTACGTTATCAAACTACCCTGGTACTGCAAAGAGTACATTAAAAGCATTTATTATTTAGATGAAAGTAATTGATAATTAATACAGACCTTGGGGTAAGGGCCACAGGTGAAAGATCAGCTCTTGAAATACGGCTATTGATCATTTGAGCTCTTTCTTGCCGTTGTGCACGCAGCTTCCGTTCAGCCAGCAGGAAATAGGTAGCCGTAATGTGATTATATTCATTTTTATCAAGGGCCCTTAAAAGATAAGAGAGTGAGAAAATATTAGTGAATGTAACATATCTCAATTTAAAATGTAGTACAAGAAAGGACATACAAATGCACCACAGAAAAATCTTCATCGAAATGACAATAAATAAAAGAGTACTAATAAATAAAGAGACCAAGAGCAAAAAAAATGTATAATGCTTAGAAAGTAATATTAAACAAAATTTGAAAAGTTATCCAAGAATTAATAACTCAATTTTAACTAGTAAGTATGAAAGTAAATCAAACAAAAGCTACACCTTCTTAATGCATCAACAAACTTCTTTTTATAATTCAAAATGATAAAATGTAATTGTACATCAAGCATTTCTAGACATAGCATGAGACTTAAATAAGTATGAAATTGAAAACAGCATTATTAAATTGAAATGAGTTTAAAATTTTATATTTTGAAAAAAATTAACTTGATTTAATGAAACTATAGAGGGGCAAAATTACACAATTTATCTCCAATGTCTGGTTGGTCTTATGCTATGTACTTATTAAAAACATTTGCTGATAATTTGAAATTAATATGAGGGAGCATTAGTTACTTCATTTTTTATGAGATAATATCAGCAGTATATGGAAAATTTTCGAAGCAATTTTGCCTATTTTTAGCAGACTTCTAAAAAGGGGTGATTGTCAGCTCATACCTTATATTTCATTAATTTTGATACATAACAATGAAAGAGAACTTAACTTCATTTATTAAATTTATTAATCTGATTAATAGACATTAAAATAACAATTGATGCTCCAAAAAATTGTTTCGCCATAATTAAAATGAAAATTAATTACTCCATTATTTCTTCTTTTGATGCAATATTTCCATTCACCATCTTTTGTACAATATGAGTATGATCCTCTTCCGAAAGGTGCTCTCGAGATATGAGGGGTAAATGATCAGCTGGTTGAATGACATCCCCACTGTTCAACCATGGGTCATTTGCAATTTGTTCGAGAGAAAACCGCTTTTCTGGATCACGAATCAACATTTCACCTATGAGCCTATAAAAAAAGTAAATTATTTATTTTTCCCAAAAAAAAAAAAAAAATCATTAAAAATTCAAACAGAGGTGTCTATTGAAAGGCTTGTATAAGTTTTTAAAGATTTCAAAGCTCAACTTTTGTACTATTTTAATAATAGTCATTTTTTGCAGATAAAAATCAATGATGTAACTATAAAGGAATAAAGGTCACCATTTCAAACTGTATTAAGAAAATTAGAGAGATAATTTCTATCGGATAACAATAATTCTCTTTACAGTACATTTTACAGCTTGTCTAGAAAACTCAAGAAAAAAGTTCTCTTAAAATCATGAAAAATTTTATTTACCCATAAAATCTTAATGAAAATAATAAGTTTCACATGATCATAATATAAAAAGACCTGAAGTGAACATCTTACTTCCTTATAGTAATGAAACGATTACACATTTTAATAACCACAATATAACTTCAGTTAGCGAATTTTTTTTATCAATTTAAAGCTTTATAACAGTATACACCACTCAGGAGAAAGGTAAAGGTAATAAAAGTTGTGGCATTTCTGTGACAGCAGCACATGCCAATTCAATAATTGGCATTGAAAAAGGACAGTTAGACATCATACTGTACAGGTTCTACACTAGTAGCGTACATGGATTTAGGTGCGGTTCCTCTCCACGCAAGATTTGTAAGTGCATTATCTAGTTTGAAAATTATTACTAATCTCTCTAATTAGTTTGCATTTACCATTTAGTTTTTGTATTTCTTTGGTGGAAAATTTCAAATGCTACGAAATTATTACAAAAAATGGAGTTGATGTTTCATTGTTTTGCACTTTAAATATTAAGCAGAAACTAATTACTTTTATGTTACTTGATTAGAAAACAAAGTTTTTAATAGTTCATTATTATTATTGCTGTTATTATTGACAGCTCAAAAATCTTAATTATAAATTAATAAATATAGGCTGAACATTGTTTTCCCATCAAAGCATTTATGAAAGTTTACAATGCTTAAATATGTACAATAAAGGATAATAATTATTTTTGGTTTCTTCAAATTGTTGTTGGTTCCCCAAATGTAAGAGATTTAATTTTTGTTGGAAAATAGAAGAGCCTGTAGTTTATGTAACAAAAATAAAAGAAAAATTGTTCCCTAATTTCTCGAGAATTTCCTTAAAATTAACCTTTTGGATCCGGGCTGTTCATATAGAAATTTTTCTTTCGACCCAGGTAGTACGACAGTTGAACCACAGATTTCTTTTCCATTGAAAAGATAAGGTATAAACTGTCGTACCAGACGTATGAAACCTTGAAAAAATCCCCGGCTCCAAAGGGTTCGAGTGAAAATTTCAACCCCGTCCTCTAAAGAAAAAATACTTATGGTACAACATGTGTACCGCCCGGTTCCTAAAGGTTAAAGTTTGCAAATGCTGCCCTTTTTTTGAATGCTCAGTGGCGGACAAAAAGGGACAATGGGGTTAATGCAAGACCCTTTCCTAAAAAGGTCTTGCATTAACATCAATCTCATGAGGAAGAAAATCAGTTAGCATTGCCATTCCAGAGATTGTCCTAAAAATAGTAAAGAGCAAGGCACTTGTCTCCAAACACGAAGTTCTGAAGAAGAAAGAAAAACTCCTTCAAAATTATTTTAGAAAATTAGCAATTGGGTCATTCCACGTCAAATCAACCACAAAAATGGGATTTTAACACCTACCATCTCGGATTTTGATGAAACTTGGTATACTTCCTTCCTTTGTGGTCATAAGCAACCCCCTAATTTTTTTTCTTTCTATCTCGATGCATTTTGATTTTATAGCCTGTCGAAATTTTGCGATTTTACATTTTTTGTCATTTTCGAGACACGTAAACTGAGCTGATGTTGTTTATGAAAAAAAATTGTACCTGGGTAACTTATGGTTTAATCTTTTTTAATTTTTTTACAGAAAATGTGAAGACTTTGAGCATGTAAATAAAAAATATTACAATAGTCTTAGTCTATATGAATTTTTTTAAAAAATTTCAAAATTGAAAATTTTGAACTTTTTTTGTCAAAAAAAGGCTTTGTCAAAATTTTAAATTTCAACATGAGGGTCGTCTTTAAAAAATAAAATTTTTTTAACATGATCATGGATATGTACTCTAATTTATCCCATCAAATTTTTTTGGGGGTATTTTAGGGATTCAACCCCCCTCCCCCCTCTTATTCTAGAAAAGAAAAACGTAAAACATCACACAAACAAGCTCTTCCTCCTATTTAAAAACAGAATTGTCATCAACTAACACACAAATTTAAACATGAAGTATGTTGAATATTCAACTCAAACTTTAAAAATTAAAATTAAAGATTTTTTTTCAGTTGAAATAGTTTAAATTGGAGACATTCTGGAAATAAGATGTCATGAAATTTAATACTTGCATACAACAATTGACTCATACAGATTACTAGATTGTAGTGAAGACAACTTAAAAATTAAAAGTTTAGCTTGACACTAAACCACTGATTATGCTATTTTCTGGACCCCTTCTCCCCATCCCCCCCCCATGCTTGAAAAAAAAGAAAGTTACTGTGAGACTTATTTTCAATTACTTTTACTTCTGTGCTATGCAAAAATGCATCTTCCTTTTTCTTAAAATGACAGTTTATGCTCCACAAAAATTAATGGCTCAATTTTTATAGTTTTAATTAACCTCAGAAAATCTTTTTTTGCTATTAAAAATAGTTTTTACTTTTTTTAGTAATTTAAAATATTGTTGTTTTGTATTAATTTTAATTTAAATTAAAATTAATACAAAATTAATACAAGTATTAAATTTCATGACATCTTATTTCCAGAATTTCTCCAATTTAAACTATTTCAACTGAAAAAAAAATCTTTAATTTTAATTTTTAGAATTTGAGTTGAATATTCAACATACTTCATGTTTAAATTTGTGTATTAGTTGATGACAATTCTGTTTTTAAATAGGAGGAAGAGCTTGTTTGTGTGATGTTTTACGTTTTTCTTTTCTAGAATAAGAGGGGGGAGGGGGGTCGAATCCCTAAAATACCTAAAAAAAATTTGATGGGATAAATTAGAGTACATATTCATGATCATGTAAAAAAAAGTTATAATTTTTAAAGACGACCCTCATGTTGAAATCTAAAATTTTGACAAAGTCTTTTTTTTGACAAAAAAAGTTCAAAATTTTCAATTTTGAAATTTTTAAAAAACATTCATATAGACTAAGACTATTGTAATATTTTTTATTTACATGCTCAAAGTCTTCACAATTTCTGCAAAAAAATGTAAAAAGATTAAACCATAAGTTACTCAGGTACAATTTTTTTTCATAAACAACATCAGCTCAGTTTATGTGCCTCAAAAATGACAAAAAATGCAAAATCGCAAAATTTCAACAGGCTGTAAAATCAAAACGCATCAAGATAGAAAGAAAAAAATTTAGGGGGTTGCTTATGACTACAAAAGAAGGAAGTATACCAAGTTTCATTAAAATCCGAGATGGTGGGTGTTGGGGTGTGGTTGAAATGACATGGAATCACCCAATTACCAATTTTCTTCTTGCTTTGAATATTCATTTTGTTTAAACATGTCCGTTTTAGGAGCTGTTTTTCTTGGGTGTTAGCATTAGTGTACCTTACTACAAATATTTAAAACACTTATTTAATAAAAATTACGTATAAAATATTTGTAGTACCTGACACAGTCCTGAGAAATATGAGAAGGAACAGTATATTTACAATCCATAATCATTGTCAATGTTTCACTGTCATTCGCTTCTTGAAATGGTGCTCTCCCACAAACCAACATATACAAAATGACTCCAAGACTCCACACATCTAAAAGCAAAAATGCAAAAAATATTAATACTTCATCTGAATTGGAACTAAAATAACATGTCAAGAACATATAGAAATGATAATCTCCCTTATAAGACTACATAAATTAAATAAGTTTTAACAGAAAAGTTTTATTTCACAGATAGAAGAGGCTATCTGTACTTGCGTTATCCCATCCCTCATAAATTGTAAATAAGCAAACAGTAAAAATGCAGGGTTTTTTTGGTCGACAAAATTAAAAAAGCACTTCGAAAACAAATTACATAAATATATATTGTTCAATATCAACACCAAATAAAGACATTGTCATCTTCTTTTCTGAACAATATATCAAGATTTCGCTTTATAAGTAGCTCAATGCAAGGTCAGCAAGAGAAATAGACTAGAACAATCACATAAAATTACCTAAAAGTACCTATTACCTGTTTGATGACTTGCACTATATTCTTTAAACTCTAACCATACCTGACTACTCTTAACATTTTCCCACATTGTTATTATACCATTCATGAAAATGTTTCTGGAAACATGAATTGTTTTGCCGATGATGTCAAACTTATGGGGGTTGTAGATAATGACGAACAAATAAATCAGCTGCAACAGGATTTGGATCATATTACTAAATGGGCAGACAAGTGGGGTATGGCAGTTAATGTTGGGAAATGTCAAGTGCTGCATTTCGGTCATGGAAATAAGCATACAAGCTATTATTTACAGGGTTCAGTCATTAGTAGGGCAGATAATGTTATGGATCTAGGTGTCTTAATAAATCAGGATTTCAAGTCTAGTCAACAGTGCAGCATAGCTAGTAACAAAGCCAATAGGATGCTTGGGTTTATTAATAGATCTATTTCAAACAAATCTAAGAAGGTTCTTCTGCCTCTATATAGAAGTTTGGTAAGACCTCATTTGGAGTATGCTGTTCAGTTTTGGTCCCCTTATCTGAAGAAAGACATTAATTTATTGGAAAGGGTACAAAGAAGGGCTACAAGGTTAGTAAATGGGTTTTCTAATTTAGACTATGATTCCAGACTTAGAATGCTTAATATGTATAGTCTTGAGCGAAGGAGAGCCAGAGGGGACATGATTCAGTTGTTTAAATTTATTAAAATGAATGATGTTACGGGGTTAGATTTTCGCACGGAAAGCAGGACAAGGGGTCATTGTTTTAAGCTGTTTAAATCTCAGGCTAATCTTGAAATCCGGAAAAATTACTATTTTAGCAGGGTAGTGGGAACTTGGAACAGCTTACCGGAAGAGGCGGTAAAGAGCGATGGAGTAGATGGCTTTAAGAGGGCCATTGATCTTCATTGGGGTCTTTAATTTGACTAGGACCAGCCAAGTTGGGCCCAGAGCCTGCTGCTGGTCGCCACATTTGTATTTGTATTTGTATTTGTATAAGCAAGATATATTAGTCTAACAAATAAACTCCAGGGGACCTTTAAAATCAGTTTACAAATACAAATACAAATGTGACGACCAGCAACAGGCTCTGGGCCCAACTGGGCTGGTCCTAGTCAAATTATAGATCCCAATGAAGATCAATGGCCCTCTTAAAACTATCTACTCCCTTGCTCCTTACCGCCTCTTCCGGTAAACTATTCCAAGTTCCCACTACTCTGCTAAAATAGTAATTTTTCCGAATTTCCAGGTTAGCCTGAGATTTAAACAGCTTATAACAATGACCCCTTGTCCTGCTTTCCGTGCAAAAATTTAACCCTGTAACATCTTTCATTTTGATAAATTTAAACAACTGAATCATGTCCCCTCTGGTTCTCCTTTGCTCAAGACTATACATATTAAGCATTCTAAGTCTGGAATCATAGTCTAAATTAGAAAGTCCATTCACTAACTTTGTAGCCCTCCTTTGTACCCTTTCCAATAAATTAATATCTTTCTTAAGGTAAGGAGACCCTAGTTCATCTTCAAAGAACAATACACTACAAACCATAGGAGAATGGAGATAGGGAATGGAGTCCATCTTAGCAGTGATTAGTTTTTAGAGTTTGAATAAACAAGGTTCAACTGTAAGTCACTTAATAATTGCCTTTTTCGACATTGTTCAAAATTTCATTTCAAACTTTTCAAGTCGATGAATTTTAAAATAGTTGGCTTTATTCAATGTTTATGCTTTTTACTTCCTTTTACGTAGTGAAGGAAGAATTGTGATCACGAAAAAAATTTCACTCAAATTTCCGTCTAAATTTTGACTTTGCTCACCCCCGAATGAATGTCGCGTAGTTTTTTCGACCTATCAGCATGTGCATATGTACCTAACATAAAAACAGCCGAAAAATCAATTTCGACCACCCCCGAGTAAATTATGACGAGGTTTTCTTGTGACGTCTGTGTGTACGTATGTGCGTATGTATGTCGCATAACTCAAAAACTATATGCCGTAGAAACTTCTAGCTTGGTATGTAGGCTCTGAGGGGATTCTAGTTGTGCCCCTCCCCCTGTGATTGCATTCGAATGTTCCCAAGGGGGTCTTTTACACCTTTTTTGGGGTAAATCAATGTTAATTTCAATACAGACTCAAGTGATATGACATGTCGCCAAGCTTTTGGTTGCCAAGTACTTCATGCCAACTTAGCGACATATCGCCAAGTTGGCGACAAATTTGGCGAAAAAATTATTTTTTGAATTTGGGTTCAACTTGGCGCTATTGGCCATATTTTGTGAAAAATTCACTGAATGATATTAAAATCAGCAATATTTAGAAAATTAACCATTGTAAAATATTTTTTGAATGGTTTTGTGGCAGATTAGGGGGTAAATATTTGAATTGTTACCTTGCTCACTCCAAGCACTTTTTTTAACACTTAAGGCAACTACTAAGAAATTTACAAGTAAAAGGAAGTAGTGTGGGGTCCATACCAGATTTTTTTTATATATGCCACCTTTATTTTAAAATGTAACCATTAGGTTGTAAGAACTAACTGCAAAAATAGATAATTGCATAATGTATTTTGGGATTGTAAGGTACTTTTTAAAAATATCATAAAATTTTTCTTAGTTTAGAGAAAAATCTTTTTTTCTTAGTCAAACTTCAGAAATAGGAATTTTGAGTAGGTGACCCGTGCAAAGCTTTTGCACTTGACAGAAGGAAGGCAAAACCCATTTTATGGTAATTTTTTGAATGACGGCAAAAATTGTGAATTGCTTGATTATTTTTCACCGATAGCCTTAAAAAAATCTTTAAAATGCCGTTTGACTTTTGAAGTTTGATGAAGTGTTTTGAAAATTAGGCTACTACTTATTATACTACTCTTTTTAGGAAATTATCACTTTGAAAATGAGCATATTTTCGGTTGAGAAGGGTACCAAACTTTACCAGGACCCAGACATCATCTTGGCTTAATTGGGCCCTGAACACCTCACAGGTTTGTAAAATGCATTTGAATTTTTCGTGTGTATCCACACCATGTAAGATTTCTCTCACTTTTATCAGTTTTTTTATGGTATCTTCTTTGCACTTCAATCATAGTTCACTCGATGGGATTTCTTCCGCACTTTTTAGTTGCTTTCCTGTGGAACTTAACACACTTTTATCAGCTTCTAGACAGGATGCATCAGCTTTTCTGCACCTTTATCAACGTTCCTAAAGGAAACAGGATTTTACCTGTATTTCGATCCATTCACAAAATTAACACAATGAATAAATGCTGTTACACTGTTCAGTTTTTTTTTTTACGGTAGTTTCTTTGCACTTTAATCTTAGTTCAATGTAGTTTTCCTATAGAACTTAACCCACACATTTATCAGCAATTATAGACAGGATGCACCTGCTTTTCTGTACTTTTATCAACATTCCTACAGAACACAGGATTTTGCCTGTATTTTTATCCATTAACAAAATTTTACACAATGCATGAATCTTGTAACACCATTATAAGCCTTATCGATTTTTGGGAGCCTGGTGTCAATCCACCAATATCACCCTTATGCTGGACTGCTTCGTAACACAATGCATATTTAAAGAGTAAGAAGTACTATTAGAAGAATTGTTTGAGTTTTTCAAACAATTCACAGAGAATTATGCTGAGCATTATGCACTGAGAATTTTTATGCTCCTGAAACCGCTAAATAGTTTGCAGCTTCTTTTTTACTAATATTCACAACTGATTCTAAAAATGTAATACAGTTAGTCAACACAAAATTGAAAACTTTAGTCTAATTGCTCGATTAAAAATGTCAACAAGATACTCACCCACTTTTGGAGCATCATATGAATCTCCAAGCAAAATCTCTGGAGCAGAATAGGCGAGTGATCCACAAGATGTTTCTAATTTTTGCCCAGGGCAAAATTTATTGCTAAATCCAAAATCTGTCAATTTAACCATTCCGAGTTTTTCAAAGAACACCACATTTTCCGGTTTTAAGTCTCTGTGCACAACATGAAGTTTATGACAGTAAGATATAGCGTGCACAATCTGTCGAAAATATTTTTTTGCCGTTTCTTCGTCCACACCATTCTCATGTTTAATAATGTAATCATACATATCTCCCCCATCCCCGAGTTCAAGTATTAGATATAATTTAGTTTGAGTATCGATCACATCGTACAGGCGCACTACGTTAGGATGCTGAACCAATTTCATGCAACGCACCTCCTGAAATAAATGGGCACGTGAAACATCGTCTAGCTTAGTTTTGTCAATCACTTTAACAGCAACTTGTTCTCCAGTAAAAACATGTTTAGCCAATTTGACAACGGCAAAATGGCCGCGTCCTAATGTATCTCCCAGATCGTATAAACCAGCGATTTTCCCGTCATAATGAGCGTTAACTTTGCTTCGGCTCATCATACGGATAGTCATAGAATCAGAAAAAGCTTAGGCACCGTTTTAATTTCACAAAATTGTACATTCCGCTGTATCAGATGACTTCGCTAATGGATCGAGATATCTTACTCAAAATAGAAAAATAAAAAAAGGAGCAAACACAGGGTAAACGCATGCGCTGAAGAAACAAAATGTTTTACGTTTGCTACAGTTATGAAGAATAATAACATTAAACAATGTTATTCCAGACAATGAACAGAGCTGCTGTACTTTCCCATTAACGAAATGAATAACCTCTTGTTTTGTCAATCATAAATATCACTCAATTCTTTGGTGAATGGTGAGAGCGAGAAACTGTATAAATTTTATCTAAATATGATGCCGTTCTTAGAAAATTTCACTTCGTATTTCTACGATTCCACTTGATTTAAAAATAAATTATGAGATTTGTTTCATTTATGCTTGAAAGGTGTAGAAATATAAATTACACGGATTATATTTTGCTATTTTAATGTGCATGATTTAGGAGAAAATTGAAAGAAACTGCAGATACAAGCATTCAACATACAATCGTATTATATGTTATGGATTCCATAACATTATTGAATCATTTTTTGTTAAAATATCTGATTAAAAATGTGTTTTCAAGGTGAGAAACTTTTCGCATAAAAGTTTACTCTTTGGTACATTGAATCTGGAAATGAGTGTTGTGAATGAAGTGGTGAAAATGTGAACTACCGATTCTAAATTCATTCCATTATCTGATGGCTGTATTGTTGCTCTACTGTAGTGTGTGCTCTTTGTTATTTTCGGCTGAGAGTGATTTCTACAGTTTTGGTTTAGAAGACTGATTCATATAAAGTGGCGTGCATAAGAGTAATAGTTGAAGTTTAAATTTTCTAAAAAATAAATCTTCAATCGAGCTATGAATGGACATGCTGGTATTGATACTATTGAAGCAACTGAGCATTTAAAAAATATTTTGAATGTAGGCAAAAGTGAAACGGAATCTGGTATCATTAATCTTTCTTTCATTTATATTATGATTGTAATTTCATGGATAAATATGATAAATTTGTTTTTCCTAGCTTAATTTTATTCAGAATTTTTAAATTTTTACTTGTGAAATGAACGCAGAACTTCCATTTTTTAGTATTTGTTATACAATTGCTCACAATGTGAAATATGCTTATAAAATTTGGGCTTTATTCTATATGAGAATTTTAAATGTGTACATACACTTCACACTATTCATTAATTTCCCACTCTAATCTTTATTTGAGAACAGTCTTTGCATTAGCTTATATGTTTAAGAACATTTTAATGTTAGCTTAAATTCATTAAAAATGTTTATTTTTTCTGTTTTTTAATTTTTTTTACACGTTTATTAGGTAAAAAGGCATTATTTATATTTGCTTTCGTTAACTTTTAACTCTACTAAACGTTTAACAAGTTTATACAAAAAAATTTCTCTTTAACTATGTCATTTTAAAGATAATTTGAAACTTATTTTTCATTAACATTATACTTAGTTTTATGGCCCAGATGTTACACACATAGTGCTTGATTTGAAAAAGCAGACATTCCTGCAGCAAAAATTTTATGGCTTAAAGGTATTGTATGCCAAATTCTTGCTTTAAAAAGGCTATAAATGCATATTGCCTGTTCAAGGATGCAAACCCTGTACTGTTTGGTTGAGAGCCCAACACTGAGCTAATAAGCTGTGTAGCCCTTTGAAAATGCAAGTGGAAGTTTCCAATTTAACTCCAATAACCCATCCTTTTTTTTTTCTTAAGAGTATTCTGTTACAGATAAGCGAAATGTGAACTCTATTTTTCACCAAAAAAGGGGGAGGGGGAGGAATCTTCAAAATAAACGCCTTACTTATGAAGTTTGATGATGCATTAATGAAGTTATCAGGTTTTAAAAAAAGAAAACACCTTGGAGAAATAATTTATTAATACCATTGGCACAGTTAGAAAAATTCAGAAAGAAATATGGTAGTTGTAGTTAGGGATGCACCGATAAGCAAATTGGCCGATTACCGATTACCGATTAATCGGCTGTTGATAATCGGCCGATTAATCGGCTGAGCCGATTAATGGTAAGGATAATTGTTTTTCTACTACCAATTTTACCATTCCTGTTTTTTTATCTCTTATACAATTCCAAGTTTAGAAATAGTAAGTAATTTATTTCTGGGAGAAGATTTTTTTTTTCCATTTTCCTAGTTTTCACAAAATAATTTCAATATTTTATCAAATTTCTTAGAACCAATTTTCATATTTGTGTCAATAATATTATTAACATATTGTTAGTTACGTTAATTGGAAATAAAAATTTAAAAAAAAAGGAGGAGAGAGGGAGTGTGTGGTGAACACTCCAATTTAGGAGTGCTTTTAATTCATATATTTTAGTAATTAGTAGCAATTCAATTCAATACTTTTATTCTTTGAAAATTAGAGGTTATCTGAAATCACTGCGCTGAGAAAACTATTGCCACATGAAAAATGTTGCATCATTGTCTATGTATATTTATTCAAAGTAGGAGAATTAATTTAAAAAAAAACTTTATATCAACTGTGAGGATTATTATTACTGTTAATAAAATTATTCATCATAGTTTCCTAGTGAAAGTATACTTTAAAGAATAATATCTGAAAAATATTTTTCAGCCGATTAATCGGCCAGATTTTGCCGATTATTTATAATCGGCAAAGTGGCCGATTAATCGGTACTGCCGATTAATCGGTGCATCCCTAGTTGTAGTACTTTTCTGTGGTCAAAAAAAGGAATATTTCTTTTGCATTTTAACTCTATCGCAGCTAACAGATTTAGCGGTTTTTGATAACTGCGTGGCGTGTGAACAACATACGTCAAAAAAACCCGACGAATAAACCTCCAAATCTGTAGCTGTGGTGGAGTTAATACATAAGTATCAAAATTTTTTTTTGATTTATTTAAGTTGAATCTATTCTCTATTGGCTTGGATATTTGCCTATGTCCTTAATATAATTACACTCCTTTTTCAGACAAACTATACCACCTGTTCATGAAAACCTGAACTATTCAAAAAGTTAGACAATTTCTAGCGATCATAGTTATACATAATTTGGACGACAAAAGAAATGCATATCTTTTTTTTTCAGTGTAATGTAACTCACCGTCTAATTCATATTTTGAAGAAACTTTTTAAAAAAATTCTGCTACTTTATAACATCTTTTCAGTTTTAAAATTTTACATTTAGGACCTAATACAAATTAAAGCCAGCATCAAAGATCTGAAAGTTCAGAAGCTTGTAGTGGTAGATTGAATCATAGCTATTGCTCCAAACCCTGACATTGGGTTTTTCTGGCAGAAGTATTTACCTCCTTTGGAAGATCAAGATTAGTTGTCACTACTCACCACATGGCAGATAAAAATTTTTGTATGATCATTCACCACCCAGTCGCCACTGTCCCAAACTGTATCTATTTTATACTATATAGTCCTTGTTATCTCCAGAAATTTCAATCCAACAAAATATATTCGTCAAAAATGTGTAACATAATGAGTGATATTCGATTATTTTAAGGAGTTTTTCATCTAAATTGAAATTGAATAACAA
The DNA here is from genome assembly GCA_038373865.1 of Uloborus plumipes. NCBI lineage: Eukaryota > Metazoa > Arthropoda > Arachnida > Araneae > Uloboridae > Uloborus > Uloborus plumipes. The sequence goes on from JAXGGA010002273.1 coordinate 59,698, forward strand.
TCTTAAGTGTCGTAGAAAACGTTCTGTTTAAAAATAAAAGTTTTCTGTTTACATACTTAACACTTGCTTGTACAATTAAATCTATGCCATCAATTAATTATATCAATCTTTATTTAAACTGATAGTTTTTTGCTTTTGCAATTTAAGAGCTAATTTGTTATTAAGTTTTTTTTTTTTGGTTAACAAAAACATAGCAGCTAAGAGAAAAAGGAATGGACACTATTAAATTCGCTTCTACTCGTCACAAATGATAAGATAATTTTTCCAATCTTGGTCTTACCTCCAGTGTTAATGTATAGATTATGCCATTTCAAGCCGGCCACCTTGTCTAATGCTCAGAGCAGTCTGCCACGGACGGTGTGGCCCTGAGTTCGAGTCCCGGCTTTGGCATGGATGTGCTTTCTCTCTCCTGTTCTTGCCCTTTCTTTGTGTGAATGTGTCGGTGTGAAAGGTTGCCTACCCTATAGAGGGGTACCTATAGCATGCGTGTACTGTGGAAGTCGGACTTCACATCAAATGACGGTACAGTTGGAAAGTGAAGCAGCGCACCCCGAATTGCCAGCCTGGCTGGCACATGACCAAAAAAAAAAAAAAGCTATTTCAAGTAGGGATGCACCGAGTAGCACTTTGGCCGAGTACCGAGTTGCCGAGTACCGATTGTTTTTTAAACGATCATTGACATCCAGCGGTATAGGGTTAGAAATCATTACAAAATTTTACTGGTCTTCTCGACCAGTGAACAGGATTATATACTGGTTAACAGACAACATCACTGGTACACCTTAAATCATTAACCACATTTTTTTTCTGTAAAAAAAATGTTGGTCTTTGGACTGTTTATAATTTTTATGGTGATTCGAGGCGAGTTTTACTGGTCTGGCACCAATGGACCAGCAGTAAATTCGAACCCTGACTTATGAACTGATCATTTTAATGGACCTCTATATGAAAGTTCTTAGAACAAAAAACCCCTTTATGAATTTAACTTGTGCATTGTTTAAATATTTTATTTATTTTGTCAAAAATTTTAGAAAAAAGTTATTTTTAAAATGAAACTACATTAAATGAATAAATATAAAGTATCAATTAAGTTGGAATTATATTAATCTATTATTGATTAGTTCTAATTCTCTAAACTTGAATAATTTTTAAAAGCTTTTGGGGATATTAAAATAAAGATTTACTCTATTTATACGTAGAATTCAGTCATATTTTATAATCATATTAATTGTAAATGATTGCATTATATATATATATATATTTGCATATTTTTAATTATTGAAAAATGTGTCTTAAACTATTCAATTTTCTACAACAACTCGGTATCGGCCGAGTACCTGATCCAAATTTGCCGAGTACCGAGTACTCGGCAAATTGGCCGAGTAGGCCGAGTATCGAATATTTACCGAGTACTCGGTGCATCCCTTCTTTCTAGCATCAATTTTTTGCCCAGATTTTTTTTTTTTTTTGTCAACGTAATTTATTCACAGTATAATTTTAAAAAGTAAATAAAAGACAGAAATTTTTATATTTTTCTGTGAAAACTTTTGAAAACATTATTGGTTTTCATATTGTCAAGAACTTTGTAGTACTCATGATTTTATAATGTAAAATAAAATATGTTGTGCTCACCTGAATAGTTTTTAAAAGTTTATGTTTTATGCATTTAGTAATGCTTGTTCTTGTCCTTTCAGTGAAGTTAAAATCCGTTTCTAATGGTAGAATGGAAGCCTCAGGGGATTCAAGTTTAGTTTTGAATGACAGGCCATATCAGAAAGTGTAAGCATGTATCCTATTTTTATTGTATCCATCATTAATTTTTTGAGCTAACTGTGATAATGTTTGGTTCTTATTTTGTCCACTGGAATAGCCAAAAATTTAGGGTATTCAACGTCTAATACAGTTCTGTTTTGCTGTTAGTTATTTGTATCATCACTCAGTCTTAAAACTAAGCAAATCACGTTTTGCGGCCAAACATTTTCATTTGATGCCGAAAATTCAATCTTAAGTGCAAAATTTACTGCCAAAAATTCTGGATCATATTGAACCTTTTTTCCTAACTCATCATGGTTATGACTCAACATTTGCCAGAAGGATAAATTGCTAAAGATAATTTTCAAGTGCAGTCAATTTTGTCTTTTAAACCTCATCTTTGTGTATTTTACAAGTATGCTATCAGCAGTGTACAACATACAACAATGCGTATCGGCAGTGTGCTTGATAAAAAAAAAGTTTGCTACATATATTTGATTCATCAAAAAGAGCACCTAGATTAATTGTTTTGACGCCCATATTTTGATTCCTATCTCTAACACTGCCAGCACAAAAATATTATAAAATAGATGAATTTTACTAGTTTTAAAAAGTTAGCCCTTCTCAAAAATATTTTTAAAGTTCGTTACTTTGACAACAATTTAAAATTAGAGTTAAAAAATTATTGCTCTGCTGAAGCAAAATTTACTCTCAAAGAAAATGTAAAACAGTTGCATAGTACAAACATCATATGTGTACATCTTTTTCTTCGTGTTTTAGCTCATTTTTAAATTTTTTTTTTTCATTTCTTGAATAAAATACTGTTAAATTATTTTTTACATTGTTAGTGATTGTAGCAGTCTTTCAGTATCTGTTTCTGGTTTGACATTTTGCTGATTCTGTCTTAAAATTGTACATGGTACAAATACTCACCTACTGGAATACAAATGGATGTTTTTCTCCTGCCCTCCTGTTTTTAAAAAAACATTTTTTTTAGTTCTCTTCTTCCCTAAAAAATACATTTTAAATAAAAACCCCATTATTTAACTTGATATTTGACAGTAAAATCAATTGCTGTCTATTCGCTTGTTCCTTTTTGCTGAGTATTTGTTTTAGCTTTCCATATTTTGAAATTTTCCTAGTTTTTTTTTTTTGGAAATAAAATAAATTGATAAGTTTTAAAAACATTTTGCAACATGGTTTTAAAATTAATGCAATTAAAACGTACTTCAGATATCATTGTACTTTTGTATCAAAACTGGGTTTTGCTCTTTTTTTTAAACACAAATACATCGAAAAATGCTTCTTTAGAAAAGCTGGGTATTGATTAAAAATTTTCATAAGAAAAGATAAAATTTTGGACTGACCCCTGATTGTTTTAGGTTTTAATCTATTGTATATTTTGCTCAGTTTGCAATTGTCATGTAATTTTCACCTAGTGATTATATTTCCGAAACTAAGTTCTTCAGCTCAAAACCTGCAATGGTGTGTTATTTGTAGTAAAAATGTATTTTGTTCTAATATATAATATAAAATGATAAATACAAAACAAAATATATACCAGAAACAAGGGTTACTTGGACCCTAAGGGGTTACTTGAGTCCATTACAGAAAATGATAAAATCTGGGTTTGGTACTTATTAGTTGAAGACTTGTACGTACCCTAATAGCACAATGTGTCACGGATAAGTCACAGTGACGTCACTGCGAGTCACAAGCGTCACAGTCACACCGTGACTCAATTGTGACGACGCACAAAAGTCACATTGTGACTCGTTTGCGACATTTGCGTGTGACTTCACTACAACGTCGGTGTGACAGCTGAATTGTGACCGGTCACAATGTAATGTTGTGGAGACGTCACATTGTGACCTTAATGTGAATTTTCATTAAAATATTTTTTTACCGATTGAAGACCGAATTAATAATACCGAATTAATAATTTTACGTTACAAAATCAGTCAAAAATTTTTTTAAGAGCCTCAATCACTTTCTAACAGACAGCAGTAACAAAAGCGACCAAGTGACAACCACTTGCGAATGTCAATCCGTGATGACGTCAAAATTGCAGTGACGGCCCTTACAACGTCAATGCAATTTTGGGCAATTTGTGACTATTCCATGACAACATGACACAGTCACGGAAACCGTTGTCGTGTAATTGTGTATTTGATGCGACGCGACGTTTTGATAGTTTGTATCGGTTATGCGGCTTCTCATCATTGCCACTATCAAATTTCTTTACTTACTTGTGACCTTTAAATGACGTCTCTGTAAAGCCCTGTAGTGATTTACAGCAGATGCGAAAACGGGGTATGATTCTGAATAGCACAGTGACAAAAATAAGACGCTTTTGTGACTCGGGTACGTCACAAGTAAAGTCCCAAAGAGGTGGCTGCAACTTACGAATGAAAATTCGCGGCGACATCACAAGTGCGATGCTGCAGTGACGACGCCTGGTAGCACGAAGGCAGTCGATGTCACTGAGTGCTGGTTTTGCGCCTTATTTGTGACTTTTAAATGAAATTCTTCAAAGCATTATTGCGATTTAAAAAAGTCGCAACAAACGGGGATGTGACTACGAATTGCACAGTGACCAAAATAAGACGCTTTTGTGATACCTCACAAGCGAAGTCGCAAAGATGTGGCAGCAACTTACGAGTGTCAGCTCGCGGAGAAGTCACAAGGCGGAGAAGTCCTCAGGTGCCGTCACTGTGAAGTCGCACTGTGACGCTGCCGCGACTTCACGCGTACGTCACTGACTGGTCGCATCGGTCGCTGTGACTGTGATGTGAGGTCGCTAAACCGTCACTGGGAGACCTAGGTTGCAATTGGGTCGTCAGGCGTTGTCACTGTAAAGTCGCATTATGAAGTCGCCGTTGCTGACATTCGTAAGTAACTTGGTTGCGACTTCACTTGTGACGCATGCGAGGGTCACAAAAGCATTGCATTAGCAATGCCTGAAGACGCAAGTGGGACTTTTCTCTGACGTCGTGGTAAAGTCGCATTGTGACTTAAAACTGTCACATCGACGTGGATGTGACTCACTTTGTGACCACAATGTGACCTTCAGCAGCTCTTTACTTTTTGAGTTTCCTCTTGTAACTCTCGTCTAGTATAGTGGTTAGAATTCTTGGCTTGCATCCAGACGACCCGGGTTCGATTCCAGGCGTGGGACAATGGGTTTCGCAGCGTAACGGTTGGCGGAAAGTATGTTGATTCAATCCAGGTTCTTATATCAGTGAGTTCTGATGTCAGTAAAAGACTCTTATTTTTTCAAAATTAAAAAAAATATTTTATGACAGGTCGTCGGGCGCCGTCACTGTGAAGTCGCATTGTGACGCCGCCGCAACTTCACACACAGGTCACTGACTGGTCACATCGGTCGCTGTGACTGCGATGTGAGGTCGCCAAACCGTCACTAGGTGACCTCGGTTGCAATTGGGTCGTCATGCGCCGTCACTGTAAAGTCGCATTGTGACGTCACCGCGGTCGGACATTCGTAAGTCGCGGTGACGTGGTTGCGACTGCGCTTGTGACACGCGTCACGGGTCACAAAAGCGTCACATTTTGGTCACTGTGCTATCAGGGTAGTTCCTCGTTTCTCCACTAGGTAGGAGCACTCTGAAGTCTAACGCTAGTACCAAACCCAGATTTTATCATTTTACTGTTGGGCTGAAGTTCCCTAGGGTCCAAGTAACCCTTGTTTACGGTATGTATTTTATGTGTTTGTTTCCCTAATGTTTTTTTCTGAGTATCTCCCCCCACCCCTCCCCTCCCCTGCCCTGATTTGATAAATGAGTTTCAGCTCTGCCCTATAAGTGACAAAGTATTCCTTTTTGCAAAATTTAAAAGAAAAAAAAAATCTGAGAGAATAAGTGCTGTACTAGAGAGTGGACGTCTTTACTTATCCATGCAATGTAATCAATTCTAAATTATGCTGGAATAAACATGTCGAGAATATCTTTGACAGTGTAACAAAAGTTGGTAAAGCCTTGCCTCCAGATTGGCTATACTGTGTCCACGATGTGGGACCGCGTGGTGGGCATGGTGGCCGAACTTTCTGTGGGCGGTTGACACTTTGCAACAAATTAAGCAATATGTCATCGGATTTTGAGCCAGCCTGGATGAGAACCTATAACTTAATATGGGTACCTAGTTAATTTGGGAATACAGATTTTAATTTTATAGCTTTTAATTATTATCTCCAGTCTGCAAAAGTTTAGAAGTATCAAACCAGGATGGGTGGTTTCCTCTGAACTTCCTGAATTTAATGGTATAGTCTGACCACATTTGCTGGGGGACTAACTGGCTAGCAACCAGCTAAGATAAGATTGCTTTTTGAGTGAAAGGGAGAAGGAGAAAATGTATGTTCTTGCTTCATTCATTTCAATGTGACTTCTTAATTTAGAGGCTAACACACATCTGTAATGACAGAATGGTACCCATGTAAAAGAATACAAGTTTTAGTTTCTGCCTGTTATACTGATGTTCACCATTCCATCTTATCCATGGTTAGACTATACCTGTCTATAATCCTGAGTAACTGGCCATCCTGTGGAGATAGGGTTATGAGCAAACGGGCAGATGTGGGCAGATATTAAGATAAAGTTAAAATAGTTGACTGAAATGTTATGTATATTTTCACTTGTTCTATTCATTTAAAATTATTTCATACTGTTTTTGATCTGGAAAAATATTTTGTATTTTTAAGTTAAAGATTTGTAATTATTATTAATAGTTGTGTGTTAATTTTTTTATACAGAGAGCTTCATGCAAGTAAAGATAGTTCTCACATATCAATTTATGGAACTGAAGTTGATATTTATTCTAGTCCTATAGAATATGGTGCATCATGTAGCCAGGTAATATTTTTAAAATCCTAATAGAAACATGCAAATTTTGTTGTTTAATATGTTTGTAGAATGCTTAATTGAAAGGGGAAGATATTTAGGAAATTTTTTTGGTTGCTGTATTTTTTGTTTTATTAATCAGTATTTTTATTTCAGCCAATATTTTTTAATGATTTTTTAATTTAAAATTAGACTGCTGTGATATTTAAATATTGTATGATATTAAGCTGTAAGTTACTGTCTCAGTTTTCTTTTTTTTTTTTTTTAATTTGGATTAAATGCATTGCAAAGGTAAAAGGCTAAAAAAAATTCTATTAAATATATTAGCTTGCTTCATATTCAAGCTGCCATATGACATATGAATAAGAAACTATAAATATAGTCTAATTGTAGTAGACACACTAGAAAGTGTCAATTCAGATATTGTGTTGGTTCCAAAAACAGCCCCTCAGTCCATAGCTATTCAAATTAATTTCTAAGTTTTTCAGAGTCATACATTATAGCAATTTCTTTGCTGTCCCAATAAAAAAAAAGGAATGACTGAGGATGATGTATCTTTATATCTTCAGCAGGGCGATATTTTGCACTATTCTTGCAAGATCACTTTACTATCTGATGTAATACTTTCTTATGCAAGTGTTTCTTTCTTTTTCTGTTTTGAAAGAGAAAAATGTACAAGGGAAGAAAATCTTGAGCTTTCTTTAATTTATGTAGGAAAGTTTCCTCCAGTTTTTCCTTTTTCCTTTTTTAGGAGGGAGTGAAAAATAAAAACTAAGTTAAACAGAAGAAATTCTGTTAACTTTGCATTTTGATACAGAAGGTTGGTTAAGTGCTAATTTATACAAAATGGAAGAAGGTGTCTTAAAATTAATGTTACTTCAGCCATAAAAAAAAAAAAAAAAGCTTGAAGTTTGCTATTTTTTTACTGTAAGTATACATCTAAACAGTGAGTGTATTGGTTTTGTAAACGTTGTAAAAAGTATGCAAATAAAAATGAGTATCTGTTTGATTTTAAAGATACTAACTTTATGCATGAAGGCATTTTTTTTCAAAGTCTGGTATGTAGTCTTTAAAAAGATAATGATTGAAAAATGTAATTTATATTAAATTTTCCTTCTCCGTTGTTAAACTCTCATTTAATGTCATATTGTGTAATACTACCCGATTTGTTTATTTTCACCTATTTTTCTGCATTTGTAGTGTGTCACTAACCTACATTAAATTTGAGTCATAACCATTTGTTTAGTTCAACCAATTGCATTGGTTGAGTCATCAAATTTTTTTTATATTAATATGAATACTTTTTTTTTTATGAAGTAGTGCTTGTAATATAATGATTTTATAATTTTTAAGGTACCAGTTCTAAATTAAATTAAAATTTCTTAGAGATTTCAAATTAATAACTGAAACTGTTTCTAAAGAGTTTAAAAATCGAAAAAAGTTAATTTTAAATTTAAAAAAAAACTGATTTAAATTTTAAAAAAGTAAAAAAGAAAACAAACAATATATTTTTTTTCCCAAAAAATGTTGGTATTTTTGCAATTTTCTTTTTTTGAACAGGTTATTGTGGAAGACATGGTTGATTATGGGTGGAAAGAAAAGTATTATCATGGAAGAATTATAAGCATACATATTAGTGGAAAGTATCTAGCTTATGTTTTAAAACGTAAGTTTTATGGTATAGCTTTCAAATTTTAATTTTGCTTGTTGAGTTGCTCACTTTTTGATTTAACTTTGTAACATATTTAACAGCTTCCAATAATAAACCTGGACTTGTACGTGTGCTGAGAATTCATTTGGATACAAGATGTCTCATTAAAGATTACAAAAATGAAGTCAAAGATATTGCTTTTGCTCATACTACTTCTCAAGTGCTTTTAGGATCTGTTGATGCCTGTGGTGAACTTCTAGTTCATAAAATAGTGGATGATGGCACTATTCTATTGTATCCTTTTAAATTTCAAATTCCATGTTCAGGCACCAAAATTGTATTTTCTTCAAGTAGTCGATGTTCCCATGACCAGATTTAAAATTGAAAATTTGGGATGCTCTTGGTTTCAAGGGCCATCTGTGCTAATCAATATTTTTGCCTACGTCATGATGCAATATTAGTTTTTTTTTTCTTTTTTTTTTAAATTTGATTTTTATGAATATTGATTTACAATTCTGATACAAAATTTATCCATAACTTTCTCCTTTGATTTCCACTCATTTTAAATAGCCTCAATCTCGTCATACAAGAAAGTCAATGTTACTGATTAATAAAAAACCTCTCAAAGGATCATTCAATATCATTAAAATATATTATAATCCGTAACACAATAAACTTGAGTTTTTCAATCTTTACTTCCTTCTCCTCCCTTGTTTCCTTTCCTCACACGAAATGGAATATCAGTATAATACTGGAAATTCTGATAAAAATAACAAGTAAACGTATTTTCTTTTTCCTCAAATAGCTTTTTTGATTGTTGTTATCTGCTTACCACACAAGCTAACCAAGTGACTTGGGCACTTCTAAAGATATAGTTTTTTTTTTAATTTATTATTTTTATGCTCTTAAAGGACCAAAATATGAATGATGTATATTTTCTGTTCTTGAAAATGTTAAATCTGCCTCAGAAAGTTAAGCCTGCTAAGCAAGTAACTTGACGGCTATTCCCTAGCACATTTCTCCCAACAGGCGAACAGGAAACCATTAGATTTCCACCAGCCATATTCAATGCCAAAATAGGAATGAAGGGTTGTCATGACAATCAATGTCACCATAACTTCTATGCGATGAGAACTGACTTGTAAAGAATTATGTACTGTGGCTCAAATCCTAACAGACGTTACTGAGCTTGAAAAGAAAAGTTTGCTTTCAATTCTTGGACAGATTTTTATTGAATGAGAACTGTTAAATGCTGCAAAAGGAAGACAGCAATTCTTCCTTCTATTCTTCAATATTTGTTGTAAATAATCAAAAAATAATTCATTAGTAAAAAACAGGTATTGATTGAATTATTTATTCCCAAGAACTTTTTCGTATTTTAGTAATATTTTAAAACCCTTCCTATTTAATACACTAGTTTTAGGTATTCAGGGTTGTATTTAAGGAGGGAGCCAAAGAAACCCAGACCCCTTCCAAAATAAATTTTAACATTGCAGAGTTCATAGTTGTCCCGATACTCCTGATTTACCTGATAAATTTTTTTCCCCTGATTGCAATCTTATTATGGTCTTGTTTGTTTCGTAAATGATGTATTCAACTTGACAGCTCTTGAAATTAATACCTTTCACTCTGCAGCAAATAAAGATAGATATTTGTACTACAAATAAGTAATTTAAGCAATGATACAGAAAAATTGGACAACACAGCTAGCTATTTGGGTACTCTCTTGGGTCATTGCACGTCCCTATTTTTGAAACTCTTACTTGAAGGGTCATTTTTCGATGACAAAGGCGAGTTAGCTTAAAAAAAAACAAACAAATAGCTTGGATGCGGCCGTAAAGAGTTAACAAATCAAAGGAGAATCATTCTATGTTTTAAGAAGATGAGGTGATCAGAAGCCTGAGGATAAAAGAAAGCCAGAGTTAGTTTTGTTAGCTTTTTCTGCCAACCTATAGTGTTTTCAAAATATGCAGAAAGAGAAAATTTGATTCTGCGAATGCAAAAAAGATAGGAAGGAAAAATGATTTCTTTTGTTTACTTTTTCCGGTAAGTACAACCGTTTGGACAGGGCTAATTTTTGTGAATGTTTAAAAAAGTTTCGGAGCTTTTGTTGTTCAGAGTTTTCGTCTATTGTTATTTCTATGGTGATCGTTCAAGGCCAAGGGACAGTCGCCATTGTTGATAGGTTACCATTGTACAGAGGTGGCTCTTAAGGGAGGTTTAACTTATTTATGTTACATCAATCAAAGCAAAAGTGTAGTATTTTTATTAAATGAAGTACTTCTAAAACTATGTTATTATGGTCCCATGTTTGTTGGGTAGGCATAAGTTAGTTGGGTAGGCAGATCTAAGTATAAGTAGTGATAGGCCTCTTTCTTTTTTTCTCCTTTTCTTTTTTTGACTAGAAATCTGCTAACTATTTTAACATTTAGTTTCTTTTCAAATTTCATTGGTGATAGAAAAAATACTAATATTAATTTTCAACTGGCTCAATTTTCATAAGTTTATAGTAGATTTAGTGGGGAAAATAAGAATTGTAATAAACCTGTTTGCATATATGTTTTTTTAGTGTAAATTAATGCAGATGTTTTTCAAATTGAAGTATCAATGTTGCTTTTGTATTTTTTCTTAATTACTTTTGAGATCTAATTTGCTACTCAAAATTACACGGCCAAGTGACTGGATTTTCAGCGATCACAATAGAATTATTTGGTGCATGTTTATTCCTGAAGATAACGATAATGATGAGGATGCAACTGTAGAAGATCTTTCTACCTTACTGGTTGTTACTCACAATGAAAGGGTAAAACAATTACATCCTATTTTTGAGCAAAAAGTTTTTTTGTTCTTTTTTGTAAGTGTGAAATTAAATTAAACATTTGTAAAAATAAGTGGTGTTTCCCCCAGACCGAAAAAGGGGTACGGTGCTTTCAGATAAAAAGGCACTTTTTAATATAAGTTTTTAGGAGAAAATGTACTTTTAACCTTTTTGTGTACTATGCGTACTAAACATAAGTGTTTTGCAATATTTTTTTTTCTTTAATAAAAAGCTTTTCAATGTTTTTTTTTTTTAAAAAGCTAAAAACTGAATATTTAAATTTTTAATTCATTTCAAATTCTTGTGGATAAGGGAAACAAAGGAGTTAGGTTTCAAAGCCATTCTTTGTTTATTTTTGCAATGGAGTTTTGTTAGCACTCAAAAAGGGTAGGGAGGGTGCATACTGAGAAATAAAAGAAAGAGGGCTGCCTTAGTGCCTTCCTAAAATTGCCTAGAGTTGCATTTGATATTTCTTAGAGATTATTTAAAAGGATGAAATGAGTTTCTCACAAGCCAAAGATGCCATCTAAAAAGTTTTATTTTAATTGCAAATTTTTATGTTTCCTTTTAAAAAGCTGTAATTATATAAAAAGTAGGAAAATAAAAAAGTTTTTCTTTGAATTTTTAGGCAGAAATTTGGAACATTCAAACTGTCATAAATGACCATGGCCATGGAGATTTGACAGTAGATAAAGTAAAAGCTGGTGTTCAGGTTATCTTGGAACATAAACAGGTAAAACTTTCAACAGATAATGCTAGTACTATTTAAAATAAATAGTTCTACTTAAAAATGAGAACTTAATGTATAGTATTTTTTATTTTGTTATAAGTTTTGCTGTATCTGTGTACACAGTTCTTTTACTCAAATTTAAACATCAGATTTTTTTTTCTTCAATCTTAGTTTAATTTAATCAAACTTTCAATTGGATAAGATAAAGCTGTTCCTGATGGTCCATTTCCAAAAGTTGACACGTCTGTTTTCTTCATTTTTTTAAATACTATTCTGAAATTATGAACTCTTATCTTTCAAGTGTGCAAAAGCATGGAAACTGATTGTAAATAGCTTTAATCACATGAATCGAAAAATATAAATGCAAGGTATTGAAAAATTGCAGGCATAGAAAATCTTTGTAAATGGTGCCATTTACCTATTTTTTCCTTTAGGATTCTTATATGAAGAACATTTATTGTATTTTAACAAAAATCAGTCAAAATGTAACTTTTTAAATCAATTTTAGAAAGAATAAACTAGATTTATATTCAGCTAGATTAATGTTATAATAAAATGTTATTTACATTGAAGGGAAATTCGACATTTATAGAGACAAACATAAATTCAGTCATTCAAGTGAGGTTAGTGATTAAATCTGTCTCTTTTTTCCTAAATTCATTTGTTTGAAGTATTGTAATAGTGTTTGATCAGGAAAGTGTGTTTGTAAAAATAATCCTTATTTAATAAGTAAGGAAATTTCTTAAAGGTGATTTTCTGACATAATAAGGTAAATATGCAAAACAGTGAAATCTTACTTGTCTAAACACCAATCATCTGGAGTTCCAGTTATCCCAATCAAGCATTAGAAAGAAAGTTGACTCTGTCGCAAAATTGCTGAAGATGTAAATAATTTGTTTTTGTCTGCTCTAAAAGTTTCAAAATGTAAAGTGTCCTTTAAAAAAATCAAACCATTTAAAGTCCTCATTCTTTGAAAATAGCAATTTTTGTGAAAAAACTTGAAGAAAAAGTGAGTGAGTGAGTGGAAATTTAATTGATGTCGGTTTTAAAGCTTTACGTTCGTAAAACTGGACACAGGTCATAAATGAAGGTGAGGTTTTTCATAACCTAGATAAAACATGTACGTAGTTACTGAACTCAGTTTTTGTTTTCTTAATAAAAATCTGACTTGACTAGTTTATTAGCTTGCCATTCTGAGAGAGCGGTCCACCTAATGAGGCCCTGTCCTGAATGGTTAATGCACCCAATACAAAGTTTGAGGAGCATATTTTACAATGTATTTGTGAAAGCCCTAAATATACTGAAGTTTTAATGCATTTTCTTATTTCTGATGTGATTGGTAATTACAAGGTGTCTATTAACCCTCTGACTGCTCAATTTTCTTAATGAAGTCTTTAAAAATATGCATCTTTTTATGTATGAAAAACCAATGTAAAACTTATGTACTAAATTTACACATATTACATTAGAAACTATCCTTAACATGATAAATCTTGCAACAAGGTACAAGAAATGTTCTACCTTCATGTTCTTTACACCGAATTCGAACAACACTATTTTTTTTCCAAATTTTGAGCAATAAAAACTACTTTCGATGCAATCCTTTCTTTACTAAATTAGGAGGTATCGGGCTTGCAAAATGGCAGAGCGGTCTGTGCAAATGCTTCAGAAAATTCCTTGCTGACATTTAAACGATGGAATTGCGGAATAAGGTTTTACATTGTGCAGGTGAAAATCGCGGGGTGAGCAAATTTTGTTACTTCTTCGTTGCCAGTGGAAATCGCGGGATACGCAACCAGAGGGTTAAATTCCAGGACTGGGGCTTGTACAACGGAAAAAAAAAAAAAAAACATACGAGTGACAGTCAGGGAAATTTATTTTGTCTGTGAGAACTCTGGTTATGATCAGACATTGTTTTTATGCCTGATATTATAATTGATGCTTATTCACTTTTTTTTTCCAGCCAATCACAGCTGCAACATTTTCACCAGATGCTACTGCTTTAGCAATTGGAAGCTTAGAAGGGATTGTTAAATTTTTCCAAGTCAATACTTTAGACAAAGATGTATCACCCAGGTATAGTTTTCAATTTAAGAGTTATTAGATTTGGTGTTTAATTTATCTCGTATATTTACATAAAAAAATTTTCATGAGTAATATTTGTAATCAACGTGATAATGATTGAATAGTGATGAATATAACTCACAAATAAAATTGGATGCATTTACATACTTTAATGTTTTGAAATGAGCAATGTGTTTGGAGCAAAATCCTTCAAATTTCAAAGTGTGGGGAAAAATGTACTTATCTAATAGTCTGAATTTTTAAAAATATCTTTTGTGCTGTTTTGTTAAATATACTGTTCTTTTATTTTCAAGAATCTTCGCTCTTCCGAAGTAAACATATTTTGGAGAACTTCAGTAGAGTTAATCTTACATTTTACTTAAAATACTAAATAAGTATTGAATTTAGTTTTTAAAGTACTATATGATTAATGATAATCACTCGTGCCTTTCCGCTAAAGCAATAATAGTATTTGAAAAAATCAGTTTAGCTTGTAGATTGTTGTAAGTTAAAATATTTCACTATTTAAGATTTGGGAAACAAAGTTTACATTTTTGTAATGTTTCTAGATGCTTACATCAGTGGACACCGCATCCAGAAAAATCTCTCTCATCCCTGTACTTTTTAGATAATCATAAAAATCATAGGCCAGAGTAAGTCAGATTTATAAACTAATTACAAAGTGAATAAATGAATATTTTGTGCACTAAAATGTTCATAAAAAATGCTCTTCATTTTTAAATTATCAATTTCAGTATGCAGTTTTGGAAATATGCTGTCACTGGTGCTGAAAATAATACAGAACTTAAAATTTGGAGCTGTGAAACTTGGGCATGCTTACAAACAATTAGGTAAACTTGTCTTTGTTAGAAAAAACTATTGTATACATTTTTTGTACAAAGGCTCCAAAACTAAAAATGGATATGTGTTTTTACCATTCTCAATGCTGAATAAAAACATGAATATAAATGCAGTCAAAACATAAATTTTAATCAAAAATTTTTAATTTGTGTGCTTTGGCTCACAAGGTATTTTTTTCTTCTTTACAATAGAAAACAGGATTATTTACCCACATGCATTAAATTGTTTCTTTAATTGTTTTTGCTGAAAGTTTACTCATTAAAGGAAATTCATTGAACTTTTTGCATTCAATTTTTATTTAAAAATATTTTGTTTCAATTAGGCTTCATCCCAACTCAGGAGACTCTGTAGAGCCATGCTTAAAAGCAGAGATAGATCTTTCTTCAAAATATTTGTTTCTCTCAGATATCAAAAGAAAGGTAAAATTCTTTTTTCCCTAAAATCGAAAGGATTTCACTCACGAAGACTTATTTATCTGTAATTTCTCTTACAGGTGCTGTATATCTTATTAATTCAACAAGATTCATTACCAAGCAATGCTTCAATTGTCTCTTTCTCAGAATTTAAAGTTCCATTACCAGTTCTCAGTCTGTCAATAGCAAGTGTTCACTATAGGAAGTCACAATCCATCGTTGGAGGGAAAGGATCTGACGATGAAGGTATGCTATTTTGCTGCCCAAGATTTTTCAAAGAGGATATGCTTTAGAACACAATTATGCAGGTCTTATTCTATAATTTATTAAAAATATATAGGACACAGATAAGCAACAAAAAATCGTCTTTTTTAAAGTAAGCAAAGAAGTCGTAAATATTTCGGGGATTACCATTAGATTATAGGGTTAAAATTGTCTTTTTGAATAATGAATAAATATTAAGATTTCACATTTAATATGCTACTAATTGATACTATTCATTTGCTTTAGTGCATACATTTTCATTTTTAGTGAGGAAAGTAGCAAATAGAACTTTGGTGTACTAAAGTTGAATACCTCACTGCAGGTATTTCATGTACATTATTTTGCGGTTTAAAAACGTTTGGGGATCACAAAAAGCATTTTTAAATTCATTTTTAAAGAATTTTTAAAATCACTTTTAAAAATGCTTGAATTTGCCTTATTGAAAACAATTCAAAGGTGTTTTAATCAAATGTTACCTGTGTATAATTAATTGTTATGGGCTGGAGCTGGGTGGGTCTTTCTTGCTCTTAGGGTTTCCACTGGCGACTATTGCGACTGTTTTTGACTGAAGGCGACTATGGCGACTTTTTTGATTAAAAAACGGCCAAAAATGACTATTTGGTAAAATTTGGCAACTTTTTGTAATAATTAGCGACTTTTTTTTTCGAATTTGTTAAATTCAGGGGAAAAATAATACAACGATTTGAGCACATCAAAGGCATTCGCATACGTCACAGAGATTACATCATTCATTTTATTTTTCGGCCAATAGCGATCGCCTCCCCCCCTCCCATTAGCAGGTGGAGCTACAATGGAGGAAAATTAAGGGGGGCAAGATTTCTGAGGAGGGAAAACGTTCCGATGTGAATTTAAAAAGTTGTTGATGGAGAATAGCGGGAAACGACGTTAAGCGATCGTGAATGAGAAGTTACAAACTGATTGATAAACTGAAAAACTCCTAACAATGTGATGCAATATCACAATTTTTTATAAAGAAGAATATTCAATTGCCTTCCTTTAAATCCAAAAGATTTCATTTAAAGCTAATTTCTTTGAAAGTGACTATTTTTTTTAATTTACAGCTTTAAAAGCAATGTTATATAGTAAAGATGTCTAATTGTTGTGATGAAACCTACTTTCTTGCTATTTATTTTTAACATGAATTGATGAAGCAATTTTAACACTAAAGCACCCAGAATAAAATTTAATATTAATGACAAAAAAAAGTTATTTTTAAAACTTAGTTTTGAAATTAACTGCGGGAGACAAAAGAAATAATAACTATATCAATGTTTCAGGAAAAAGAAGTCACGTCAATTTTTAAAAAAGTTTGATTTGCTGAATATATCAAAAATTCTTTTCTTTTTAATGTAAAAAAACATGTTCCATGCAGTTTATGTGAAACTATACTAACTATTTATGAATCCTAAAAATTTATACAGTCGACGCTCGATATAACGACCGTCTCCGTCATACAGAAAATGGTCTTTATAAGGAGTGGTCACTATAAGAGGTAGAACATAGAGTATATTGGGATACAGTTGGGGATTTTTTCACCGATCGTTATATTAGGATGGTCTTTATAACGTGTGGTCGTTATAACGAGCATCGACTGTATACATAAAAATTTAAAAAAAAGCATATCCAGAACAAATCTAATAGCAATGCAGTTCAGAAGTTTTTAAAATTTATTTATATGTGTATACATGTGAACTGAAATCATTAAAAGAAAAACTTTTAATTTACAGCAATTCAAAATTTCCTCTCATTTAAGCTATTTTAATATATTTATTCCTACACATTTATTATCTGCATCAGTTGATTTAGCAGAAAGTAACAAATTTCAGGAGACAAGAAAAAGCGCAACATGTCTCTATATCTGAATGCATATATATGAATTATATATTCATTTAGATATAGAATGAATATATAATATTCATATAGAGCGGGGGAGGCAATTGCCCCCCTGCGTCGCCCCTGGTTAGATATAAGTAAGATGAGTTACTTTGGTAGTTATGCAAATGTCTTTTCATAACACTACCAACTCTTACATAAGGAAATTTTAAATTGCAGTGTTATTGGCAAACTGTATTTTTTACTTATAATATTAGCATTATCTGTTTCAATTTTAATGTTAATTTTTTCGAGAAAAATATCAAATATGTATTATTTAGAACTAATTTATATTTATGCACTGCAAATATTGCAGTAAATACTTATTGATTTTATTAAACCCCGTCAGCTTTAGCATACTTTTGGACAATTTGGGATAGTAAAACAATTCTGTCCTGTCCAGCTTCAGATGTCCAAAACCTTAACCCTGCTTTAATATCGAAAGGGCCAATTGGTTGGAGATGTCCTATTCTTGTACGGGTTGAAAGAAAACATATTTTATTTTTCATATATTTTGATGTGCCCAGTAGCAGAAATTGCGAGACGTGAGACGTACGTCGCAGATTTTTCATCACTCTGCAGATAATTTTTAAAAGAAAGAAAGGGAGGGAAAAAATCAAATACAGCTCAACGAAAATTGAGAGAAAATAAATGTCTTTGGTGAGCCAGAGAGTTTTGCACTTCATCTTCAAAAAAAAAAAGGAAATTATCCGATGTTTTGTACCTTCATCATACATTTTTAAAATCCTTCCCTAATAGATTGGTAGGCAGATTAGCTGAGCGGCGCTGAAAATCGAAAAATAATGGAAAGATATTTCGTGATTGGTTTACTTGCGATTCTTTCACTCCTGCAGAAAACATTTATGTTGGGGTTGGAAGGGGCTGGCTCCTTGCTTGTAGTAAATGTAAAGAATCGTGGATTCGCTGTTAGGTTAACTGTTTGTGCTTTCAAAAATAACATTTGTTTGAGTTGTAGTGGTCACTAAACGAGTTAATTAAGGAAAATGACTCTTTTCCCCTTTGGGGGTGGGCGATCTTTTTTTTCCCTATTATAATGGCTGTTTTTAAAGACTGCATCAAGCATGCCAATGGATATCCGCCTTTTCTTCAGTTTCATTTTTCCCCGATTTTTCGCTGCCAAATTTTTCGCTTTTCTCTTGCAGTTTTAATTTAAAAGAGAATTCAACTTTTAAAGTTAAAATAACTTCCTTTAAAAATGAAATAAGTTCATACTAAAAAACAAAGAAACCCCTCTCACTATTGAAAAAATTACGCAAATTCATGACAACAATAGTTTGATCTTGTGATATTAAAATCACACGAATGTTCTTTGCGATTTTAATATAAATATCGAGTGCTTTAAATTTTCGTATTCTCCATCACATATATCTAAAACCGTATTTGTTTTGAAACATCAAGCCTGTGCGTCCCCAAAAATCGTACGGCCTGTTTGAGACTTCAATCCTATTACATCCTGCAATTATTTGATTTATTTTGAAAGGTGGAAATTGCTTTAACTAATACTACTTTAAAATTATTTGTTTTACTTTTTATTTCAATAATAAATTCAGTTTTTAAACTGCAGTTACATATTTTTAGGAAAGTACTGAATTTTAAAAAACTATCCACATAATTATTTCATTTGTTTCCAAAGTAAATATTTTTTTTAATACTTGAATTTGATTTTATGTTTAATAAAGTTCATACACAAATGAATCTAACAATTGAAAACAATAGCTTTTACTGTATAGGAGGACAGAAATACATTCTAATTAAGTTTAGTGTAGTGAATTCCTATAGTTTACATATTAATGTAATATACAATTTTAAAAAATATATTTACAATTCATTGAACAGAATTTGGTGTTGTATGTAAGTAATCAATCGAATTTTCTAAATCAGTTATTGAAATATTTATGGTTGTGTCCTAAAAAAAATTTCAGACTCTTCAAAAGTGCTTGATAAAGAGGTTAAGTTTCTCCACTTCAATCAGTATTGTTTACCAGGTGTTTTTTGAGAGATTTTGCCAAATAGCAACTTATCAGCAGCAAATGTGTTAAAAAGTCCTTAAATACTCCTCAATTTTAATTTAAAAAAAGGAGTACGCACCCTGTAAAATGTTTGCGTATTATATGAAAACTTAAAATAAAACTAATGAAATGCTGCAGATTATTTCCAACTGACCAAATCAATGTCGCAGACTGGCTAGGAAGTTTCTGCTTCTGGGTTCGTGTGAAACACAAAACCCAAGTGGACAGAGAAATGGAGCTGTCCACTTCTTATATTATACCACAGTCTTCAATTAAATTTTCTTACAGCATGAACTTTTAAAGTTACTAAATGTAAAGAGTAAAGCAGAAAAGCATTGAAGTGTAAATATTATAAATATCTGATCCAATTATTTTACGTTGAAAATATTGAAAGTTTCAGTTTTTCCGAGAGAAATAAACTCTTGGATTGTGTGAACATTGATTCCAGCATTATTTTTTCCTTGACAGGGGGCGTGGATAATATTGAAGATGTGTTGAATGATGTAGATGAAATTCATGGGCAGTATGTAGTAAAATTATTTTGGATACAAACAAAGTAAGAACTATTTTTTGAAATGTTCAAATTAAACTTAGTGTTTGTGTGTTAAAAATTTAATGTTGTACTTATTTCACCTGTATGAATGGTCTTTTGAAACTTGTTAAAAAAGGAGGTAGCATTGTACGCCGTTTTCGAGTTAGGCTTTAAAGTTTTTTATTCCGTTAAAAATTAGCACTGATTTGAAATTATATGCTCCCCCCCCTAAGAAAATGAAAAAGAGAGATGGGAAAGGGGGTGGGGCTAGATCTGGCTTTTTTTTTTCATCAGATTCAAAAAGAAATAAAAAAAATTGGTTTGAAATTTTGAAGTAGAAACAAATTATTTTGTTTTGTATATTCTCTATTATATCTGTACTTCAGAACCAGACTAACGTAAGTCCATTTTCGTTACTTTTCTGGAGAATGCAATAACGTTTGTCGGATACATGCAAAGGATGGGACTCACAGTCTTTCTATGCAACTAAATAATTAGGAAGGAATTTCTTTTATAAAATACCGCTCTCATGATTCGATACAGAATACAATATATAATACAGTAATTAAGTGAAAGTCGCCATTTTTGGACTTGGCTAGTCTGACTCTGAGGTACAGATATAGAAACAATAAACATTACCTGCACACCTTCTTCAAGCATTTAAAAACTGATTTTAAAAAAAAAATGGAAAAATCCTGGCTATCATTTGCCGGAGATTTTCTTCTGACTGGTATTTAAAACTTTTTTTGCTCACCATTTGTGGTGACAACTTATTGAAAAAAATTGGTTTACTTTTTGGGTGAACTTATTGTACTGTTTAACCAACTTCACAAAAAAGAGGCGTTATTTATTCAAGCGTATGTATGTTTTGTTTGTTAGCTCATAGCGTCCAACCTAATGAACCTATTTGGATTGTTCTTTTTTTAATGGATTGAGGAGGGATAGTCTAACTTAGGTCCCATGCCTAAGATTGATTATCTTTGTTCTTAAAAAAAGTTATCGGCAAAAAGTGGTTAATTTCATGCAATTTCCTAAAAATTAAGTGATTAATTATCATTCCATTGTTAAAGAAAGTGATTGCCATGACACAGTAATTATACTGACAATTTCGAATGAAATCTTTTCTGAAGCAAACATGAAATTCATTACTATCACTGCTCTGTGGTATTTTTATCTTCATCTAATGCTAACAATGGCAGATAACGGGGAAATGTACATAGTGTTTTTATTGTGAGTAACTTGTTTTGTTTTGCAATATAAATTAGTTGAGAAGCTGTAAATATTTAAATGATGCTGATTATATTAGTACACAAATAAATTCCGGAAATTAACAATGATTACCTTTTAGCATCGATTGTTTACAATTTTAGACGTTTGCTGTGTATATTTTTAATTTTATTTATTTCATGGAGCATTTACATGAAAAAAATAAGGTGAAGTTTCGTAATAGAAGCTTAACCCTATTTTCAAAGTACATTTGCACTAAAAAGAATGGAATAAAACTAATTTTGAATTAAAAAAAAATAAAGCAGACTTCACTTGGAAATGGTTCTATAAAGTAAAAATAATTTTATTGTTTGAATACCATCAATACTAATTTTAAATATTAGTTTTGAAGTCGGTGCAAAAGCAATAAGTAAAATTATGTTTAACCATGTTTTACCAACAATTTTTAGAAAAACCATTCAAAATTAAGAACCGAATATTTGTGCCGTTACACTAATATGTGGTTATGAATGCAATGTATGTGAATGCTATTGAAAAACTTGGATCCATTAAAATATATATTTCCAATTCTATTGTAGTTATGTATGATTCTATCTATTGTTTCAGCGATGACTTCAACACTTTTTTGAAGTAGTATTGATGGTGTTCAAAGAATAAAATTGTTTTTTACTTTTTATAGCAATTTCCAGCTGATTTTTTTTTCAAAAGAACTTTATTGCTTTATCAACACAATTATTTGTTGATCTAATGATCTTACCAATAAAATTAGTTACCACGAAAATAATTTTCTACTACAATTTTTTAAAGGTCTCTACAGTCTTGTCGAATATTGTATAACCCAAAAATGGAATCTCCCTTGCTCTCAGTTGGATCTATTGGATCTCTATCTCAAGAATCATATGGTAAGCTACATGGCTTTCATTATTGGCAAAGTACAATAGATTGCCTTTTATTTAGTGTAATATTCTAACTCATATGCACTCATGTTCTTGTAATGCAAAACTTTCTTACGAACAAATATACTTTCTTATTTTACTTCTTATTTTCTTTCAAACGAAACTTCGACGAAATGGCCAAGCTTTTTTTTGCGTGAGTGCTTATAAAGATCAAAAATTCAAATGGCTGCAGTCATATTTATGCATTTTGAAAATTTATTATTCTGATGTGAATCTTTGTTTTAAATGCTTTTATTAATTTCTCTAATCTGATACTTTTTTTTAGTTTATAAAGATGGATTATCAGATATTAGTTTGGATGCTAGAGATGCATCTAACAGAAGTGTAAAAGATTTAGATTTGTCGTTACAAAAAGGGATGTGTGTGGATGAACTTTCTTCTCCTTCTCCATCAGACTCGACGAACTTGACTGCCTTACCAACTCATATGACTAACTTCTCTAACTGCACAGAAGTTCTGTTAACTCCTGATGATTTTACATCTCCTTCTCATTCAAATTTGTCTGTTCAGAATTATCAAGATGCTGCCAACACTGCTTCAAAATGTGATTCTTCATCAAATTTGACTGATGGAATAGACTCATTGCCAGTTGAACCAAACACCTTGCAAAGAAGGAAATCATCTCAACATAGTGCCACAAGCTCACCAAGTCGAGAAGTTGCTGAAATTTTGGCTCCTTCAAAAGTCCTACATCTTGGTAACTTTTTCTTTGTATTTTACTTTCAACCAATGTCTCAAGAAACTCAGAAAAGTATATTTTGATTGGTAGCAAGGGTGATAGTTTTGTCTTTTAATAAATTTGTCTTTTTTTTTAAAAAATTCAAAACTGATGTTCTGGTTTTAGATTTTCTTTGCTTTATCGCTTTCCTGAGTTGAACATTTCTTTTTACAAAAAAAAAAAAAAAAAAAAAAGATGTTTTGCATGAGTTTTCTGTTACATGAGTCAAAGTTGATACAAAGATAAGATTTATCTTGTTACATGACAGCTTCTTCAGAAACTAATTTTTTATTATTTATCCTTGAAATTTACTGTTTTTATTGGAAAGTTTTCAATTAGCATTGGATTTGTAAACATGTACGCCTGGCACAATTATTCTTGTTTCATGTTCATGTATACTTTGTTCATCATAGATAGAAATTATATTTCATTTCTCCTTTTCAGATGGAATGGGAAATGAAAATGAAAACTTAAATGAAAAAGATGATGCAGCAAATCTTGCCAATAGTTTGAATTCATACGGACTTTCCGGTGGGGCTGTGTCAGCTAGAAATAAATTAGACATAAAATCAGAGTATCATGTAGATAATTGGCCGCAAGCTCCCCATACTAGCCAAGAATACTTAAATACTTCTCGGAATGATAGGTATATGTATTTTCTTGATTTTTTCGAATTATTATGACTAGTATGACATAGGTGTTCCATGCAGTCTAGTGATTACAGCCTGTTAAATGATTCATTCTGTTGCCCGTAGCTTTACTTTCTCGTTGATAGTTGGCAACCCGCATTTTTATGTCACATGTATTGGCAACTTCTATTAATTTTCAGTTATTGTTATAAATGCACTCCTGACATAGTTTACCAAATTATGTAAACAGCATTTTATATATGTTATTTTAAATAAGTATTTAACTCAATAATTCTTCTCAGTTGCTGTTATTTTAAGAAATTAAGCAGTGCCAATTTTTTTTTTGATCAAAGAAAGAAGAGTTCTAATTTTGTTGTATTATTTTCCTTGAATTAGGCCCCCTTTCCTTCCTAGAAATTTTTTTCCAGGAATTTTATGTTTACACTTTCATCTAATCTTCTGATTTTTAATTCTTCACAGATGTCAGCTGTGTATTAAATAACTAATGTATTTTTCTGCCATATGTGCTATTAAATGTTATATTGAGTTTTCTATCCCTGTGACGCACTAGTGTATAATATTATTTTAAGTATTATTGAATAACATTTCAAACTAATAATGTTTATTTTATTACCAGTGAATCAACAAGTAACCAAATCTTCCATTCTACTAATGGTGATTCAAGTGCTGTGACATTTGAGACAAATGCTAACAGAACTTTACTCCAGTGAGTATAAGGAGATCAATTTTTCAAATTTTACTTTACTAAAATTGAAAGACCAAAATTAAATTTTATCTATAACGTCAATTTACAATTTATTCAATTAAATCCTTTTATTCAATTTAGAAGTAGCTGATGTTTTGAATTGATTTCATTGTCTGTAAAGCAACTACTTCTCCGGGTTCTCAAAAGGCTTTAACAGTTTTATGCAAAGTGGATACTGAGTTTCTTTACATTTTCTACTCGGTTATCTTCTTTTACTTAGTGCAAGAGTTTTTTTCTTACTACCTACAACTAATCAAGCAGTAAATCTTTATATATATAAAGCACAAACTCCAAAATATGTGTCTGGGGTAAACTCAGAAACTACCGGGCCAATTTTGTTCCAATTTTTACAGCAGGTGCTGGTAAGCTCAGAGCAGGTTGTTAGACCAGGTAGAGAAACATTCAATGAATAGTTTTTTTTTAATCGAAATCTTAGTTTTTGACCCAAAAATGGCTCTATCTAGAGAAATAATTATCGTATCATCATGATCTTTGTCTCATGGGGAAGATTACGAAAAATCCTATAGTAGAACATTTTCTATCTACGGTTCGGTGAACGGGAATGCTGAAACATAACGTGGAAACGACTTATACCGGCTTAAAGTTTGAAAATCAAGTTTTAATTCCCATTGCCATTTTGTTCAAACATTAACTTCAACATTTCAATTCGAAGTGAACTTAGCCCAAGGCTTAGCTCGATCTTTGCAGTTTTCGGGATTACGCTTAAATGTTTTGAACGGGAAAACTTTACTCTTTCTCCAATTTTTTTTTTATTTACTGCACAAGCTTAGGCTGTGCGGGTACTGCTTTTTTTGAATGAAAATGATGATTTTTTAAAAAAAATTTAAAAAATCGATTTTTTTTTTATTAAAAAAAAATAGAAACTTCAGTTATTAATTAATTTACATTTATGAAAGACTTGCCTTTAAGTTTTGAAAAATACAAAAACACCTTTAAAGTAAAACTTCACCAAAAAAGTATGATGTAAAACAGGATTCAATGCAAATATATGATTCTGATCAATTTTAATATCAGCAAAATTATGAAACACTAAACCGAAAAATAAAAGAAAATAAAGACATTAAATTTTGCTTGTTTTGTAAAGGTGGAATCATATTCCATTTCATCCACTGATAAGGACGCCCCTCTCCAAGTTGCTAATGCAAGGCACAGAAAATTCATCTTCTGTCTGATTGTTTTTGTTTTTTCTTTTGCTGAAAGTATATCACACACTCCTATCATGTCCCTCCCCCTCAATTCTATCTTGCAACACCTGTCCTGCAGCTGCATGAAGTTCCTTTATTTCACATACCCGGCCCTGCCCGGGTTTCTGTGGGTGTAGGGTGGTTTAGTGAAACTCATTCATAAATTACTTAACACTAATGTGCATATCTATAAACACAATGGCTACTTCTGTAAACAATGGCTATGTTATGGATAAACTATAAAAAAAAATAATGCGAGCTAAAAAAAAAAATAGCAAGCTACAAATAATGTTTGAGTAAATAGGAAATGTTATAAGCTTGGTATATTAAAATAAATATATATTTACAGTATCAATCGCACTGAAATTAACCATTTCCAAATATTGTTCGTTAAATAAGTCCCATTATTAGTTTCTATCCTTGTGACAACATTGGTGAGGTGAAAACATCTTATGTACCTAATTTAGAAATTTTTT
Organism: Uloborus plumipes; assembly: GCA_038373865.1. Lineage (NCBI taxonomy): Eukaryota > Metazoa > Arthropoda > Arachnida > Araneae > Uloboridae > Uloborus > Uloborus plumipes. Next base: position 85,536 of record JAXGGA010002273.1, read on the forward strand.
CGACTATAAACACTTTCTATTCTCTAACTATTGCCAAAATCAATTTTTTTTTTATTTCACCCGTTAGCGATTGTTGGCTCAGATAAATATAAAAATCCTTGGAAGGCAATAATTTCCATACTTACTCCAGAGAAGCCTTGGTTCAAAATTTTCAATATGATTGCAATCAATATTGTTGCTGCATGGCACCAAATTTTTGCAACAATGGGTTGAAAATTTAATCATTTAATGGGGAAATGACATAAAATTAACTGTTTTCCATAATAACTTTTTTAAACTAAGCTTTTAGAAATAAATTATAGCTTATCCTGCTCCCTGTTACTGTAGCTTTCTACGGTGAAAAAATGGTTAAAATCGGTCCAGTAGTTTGGAAGATTACCCCGGACATACGTTTTCAAAAGTAGTCTTTTATGTATATAGATTAAACAAAACAAATAGCACTATTTGTGCATTCATATTATTTGGCCTGCAACCTTCCACCATCTGTGAATGGGGGATGAGTAGGATTACTTTTCAATTTATTAGATGGAAATCAAAGCTTCTAAAAGAAAACAGCAAAAATAATGAAATAGGAATTGCCCAAGTGAATTTTATGAGGATTAAACTAAAAAGTGATTTAAATCGATGATTTAAAAAAAAAAATCAATTGATTTAAATCATTGATTTAAATCTCGATTTAAATCACTGATTTAAATCATTTACACCCTTCTGCTAGTACACAATAATTTAATAATTGATGCTTTCTTTTCTCTGTCTCTTTTACTTATTTTTTATAAAGTTTTTGGCACAGTATTTTGTAGAAAATTGTATTTAACTCAGTATACTTTTCTAAATGAAAAATTTTATATTTTAAAATTTTATGTCTGTAACTATCAAATGCATGGAAATTAGTTAGTCATTTTAAATGGTATGGTTAGAATCAGATTCTTATAATTTATTGTTCTTATTGACATTGTTTAGCATTACTATATGTACGACAAATAAACATTCAAAAACTAGCTTTTCTCCTCCTTGGGGAAAGCATTTTGGTTTTTCGTACGAAGAAGTTAAAGAATAAACTTAAAATTTCTTTACTTCAATAAAGCTTACCACACAAATACTTCATTTTCGGTAATTTAAAGAAAAAAATATGACTCACCTGGGTTGCCGCTAACTATCACTCAACGTATGTTTCTACATAGCAGCTACCCTTGTCGGCCTAAGGTTCTTTGTAGAAAGCATAGGGTTTTAACAAAATTTTGAAACTGATAAAAGTTTTGAGTTATTATTGATACAAATGCTATACTGTCTGTTTGTTCGAATTGAAATTGATATTTGCTTGAACTAAATCATTTCACAGGTCAAATTTACATGTCCTGAGTAACATGTGAGCCTTGAGTTTTTGCATCCTGATTTTTGCTTTATATTGCTCTGATGTGTTCATCAGTGATGTTTATATCTGTTACAAAACTGAACTTTTATAGTGGTCATTCTAAGACTTTTTTGTCTGGGTCTTGTTTTTTGTAATTTTGTGAAAATCTATATAAAATTTATGTGAAAACATATTTTATATGGAAAACAAAGTACATAATTCTATCATTGTATTTTAAATACACTATAATAGTATAAGAAGATAAAAAAGTTAACATGAACAAAAGCAAACTGCTTGTGTTCACTACATAACATTAATTTCATCCACTCTACAATTACTAATTAATTTTTTTATTAATAAATGAAGCACCGTTCGAAAATTTTGGGATGGTCAGCTCTTGTTAATATTCTCTGATAAACGAAACTGAAATATTTTTACAACTAATGATAGAAATGTATTAGTTAAAAGTAGATGACATAGTCAACTAAATTGGAACTTATCTGCTTTGAGTCTCAGATTTTTGTGATGGGTCTTTTTATATTTCAGGTTCTTGTGAAGGATCCGTTAATAGACCTATTTTCTCTTTAGATTGACCCCTGTTTCATATTTATTTATTTCATAATTTGTATTATTCATTTCCAATATATTTTTAGAATGAACCAAAGCTTTAGTACCATGACACAAAAGATGGATACTCTAACAAGTGTTCTTAGAGATCAAAGATGTGAAATACAGAGCTTACAAAGTGAAATCAAGCTTCTTCGACAGGAGCAGAAGCATAGTCAACCTGCTATTAGCTTTTCTAACAAATTGGATCAAATCATATCACAGCATCTTGTTCCAGATTGTATCCTTTCACACCACAAAAAATAATCATTTATTTGAATTTTTTGCACAATTATGTGTGTGTGTGTGAGTGTATATGTTCACACAACAGAAGGCCAAAGTCTAAAATGAGATCACAAAGAATGGTTTTTTTTTAATCTTTTTTTTTTTTCATTAAAGAAATAAATATCTATAATTTTTTTATTTTATTTTTTTCTACAAAAGATATGAATGTTTTTTTTTTGAATGTAATAAGATTTTGGGGCACGACAGCTAGATTTCAAAACAGTTGTTAAGTGTAGTAGGTACGTTCATTCAGCATAGTTTTTTGGCCTAGGCCACTTTAATTTCAATTTTAAAATAAACTTTTCAGGCAATTGTATAAAATTGGTCAAGTATGAACAATCGACAAAGTGGCAGTTTTGTGATTACTACTGATTAATAAGTGCATACCTAGTTTTAACATATAAAAAAAGGTTAAGGTACCTTATTCAGCCCCCCCCCTCTTTTTTTTTTTAAAAAGAATTAGGTCCCTTTTCTTCCTAGAGACAAACTTAAAACCTGTTGGGAAGCTCTAATAGGTATTGCGCATGAGAACTTCACTAATGGGTCATTCCATAGAAATGTCAACCTCAGCCGAAGAAAAAAAATACCAAAGTGAAAAAAGTATCAAAAGATAAATAAATAAATAAAAATCATACAACATAAGAAGTTAAAAAAAAAATTGAGAAAGTATTGTAATTATCACTGGGATTAGCCATAATAAATAGTGTGTTTACTGCTTGTAATTCGATGGTTACATTAGTCACGTTACGTTAGTCACACTCCATCTTGAGTAAAAGTGACACTTAAGACTAAAAAAAAATATGATTTAATAAATGTGTTTTATGTTTTTTAAAGTCAACTTTACACATTTTTCAAATATATCATTCAATTTGTAACACTTACTTCACTTTGAGAAATTTTTCGCCTCACAGCATGAGCATTAATTTTCAGGGTTGCAAAAATGTTACATTAGTCAGGCTGCTGTTTCGGTTGAAAAATATCTACTGTCAGGAATTTTATTTTAAATTCTTAGCAGAAATGACACATAGATACCATGTACATTGTAAATCCACCAGCATAACTAAAAAATATTTTTTATCCTTTAAGTTACAAGTAAAAACAGTTACAAAATCAGCTCTGACTGTTACGTTAGTCACTATGGAATGACTCTAATGCTAAGTACTCCCAATTTGAAATCAGGCGTTTATTGAAATTATTTTTTTGCATAATACTTACCTTTCTATTAAGTTTCATATTTTAAAACAAAAAAAGCACTTTAAAAAAAAGTAATAAACTTATCTGCGGATGCAAAAAAGTGCTGTTAAAAATATTTTAAAAATCTGCTCTCAATCTAACAAGCATAAAATTGGCAAAACTCAAAGTCAAATTAAGCTACTCTGCACATACCTGTCAAGAAGACAATATTGAAGAGCACCTAATAAGAATTATCTTATGCTTGCAGACTTGCACAATGTTTAGTTTTTCATGATAGAAAGTAGTGCTTCAAACGCTTGCTTTTCATGGTCCCATAAAAATTTCAGTGAGATTTGCGAATATTTGAGACATGTTCAGTCATATTATGTGTAAATTACAATACATTTTTACAAAATGCACCATGTTTTTTATGTATATGTATAAGTTTTATGTACAGTGGGATCCAAAAAATGTATACACTCGTTGACTTTAAAGCTTTATATTAAACAATGAACTTTAATTCTACTGCACATGCTTGCATGCAAGCTACTCATGCCACACTATCTACTGACCAACCAATGAACTACAATACGAAGCGAAATTCATAGCCGTAGGTCATTTGTTTTTAGTAGGTAGTCCCATTTCTTAGTATCATCATCAAGTATTTTTATATTTACTTTTATATGAAGGGAGCAATTATGGCAAGAACATTTGGACTATCAGTCTTAAGCATTTATTAAAGAAAATAAATGTGCTTTCTCCAAAGGGGGAAAAAAAACTTAAAATGCTTTTGGATGTCTGTAATTCTTAGTGTTTTTTTTTTTTTTTTTTAATAGCAAAATCTGTCAATCTGTGTACAATATGTTTATTTAATTTTTTTTGCTAGCATGACATCTCGGCTTACTCTGGCTTACATTACCCCATTGATCTCAACAATGATCCCTACCCTCTTAAAGTGCCAGTTCTGCCCATACCGAGAGATATATGCTTGTTTCATTACCTGTAGTTAACTGTAATACTTGTGTTTGAACATAGGTATTTGTTTCTTAATGTATTGTCGTAGATTCTAGACTTGAAACTACCATAATGAGAACTTCAGAAGAAAATAGACAGCATTCAGAGAAAAATATTGCAATAATGACTGATGAAATTGCTAACAATTTTGGAAATCGTCTTGAAAATACACTAAAATATGAATTGTCTACGAGCGTTATACCACGTAAGTTTCTTATAATCCCTATTTATTATGTTAAAAGTTCTGTCTTGTTTTTTTTTTAAATGTTTTTTGTTTTTCTCATTTCAGAAGTTAATAACGTTCTGGACACTATAGGCCAAAAAATGCAATTAGATTTTTCTCAGAAGTTAGCTCTTACTGATGCAAGTCTCAAAGAAGCTGTTTCAAAACACTTGAAAGGAAAAGTATGTGAAAGTTTGATGCTCTAAGTATACACATGTTTTTAAAAAATGAGAGTAAAGGTAGCGACATTGTTTTATTTCATCTCTTTGTGTATTCTTGGATTGTAATAGCTGTTATTTGCTACCTCCATCCTCTCAGTGTCGTATAATTACAGTTTTTCTGGAATTAATAGAAAGTAACAACAACTTGGATTTAAAATAAAAATTCATCACATGATTTTAATTTTGCAATTGAACCTAGGTAATAAAACACATAGCCATACACCTTTTACACCTATGTAATAAAACATATAAGCGTATACTACTAATTACTAGCAGTCCTTAATCACATTTTGCAACCAAAATTTTTAATTTGATGCCTAGATTAACACAACCTTTGCTGAAGTGTGAAACAAACATTGAGAGAAGAAAAAAACAAAAAAAAAAAAAACATTGAACACGTAATAGCGATCAATCATTAAAAGACATTGATCTATCATCAAAAGACATCGATCTTAAAACATCCCATGGTAACTATCAAAAACGTCTTCTAATGAGATCGATAGTGTAACGGCTGATTAACGATATAACTTTTGGCGGCATGTCTTGATGATTTTTTGGTTTTACTGAAATATAAAACATTCAGATAAAGAATAATAATAAAATAAATAAATGTAAGAAAAAATGTCGAAAGCAAATTAGAAATGTTTTAGCAACATCGAGAGCAAAACATCGATAATAATCATAGAAAATGTTAATGAGATTAATACTGAAACTTCTGATTAAGGATGAAAACTTCTTAATAGGTCTGCATATTGCATATTTTTATCAATTTTTTTTTTGCTGGAATACAAACATCGACATTGAACCCAAAATATTGATCCTCAAACATCAATGGTAAAAACATCGATGTTTCCAAAACATCGATCTCGCATCCCTACTTTACACCCAATGCTTTGTTCTAGTTTTCAAAGACAACAATGCAAAGAAATGAACTGATTTTGGCTCAAGCAATGAAGACACCAGAATAGATGCACTGACCACCAATCAGGATGCCGACATATCCAGGCAATCATGTCCATCAGTACTACAAATGCAAATGACAAAAAGGATAACTGGTCTTGTGTTACCCGGTTTAACCATGTCGTGTGCTTGCTAATAAACGCGCACCACTCAACAATTATGTAATAAGTACCTTGCATGGATATATTTACTGCTCTGCAAATATATTTGCTGTAGATATGTGCATTGTCTAACAATAATAGTAATTAATATTAATATTAAGTATTGATTGTCTTCAAAATATGCAGATTAATTAATGAGAAAAGTTCAGTTTTTGCTTTGGATACGGGATTAAAAGTAAAGGCATAGTCTTACTAAAATTTTAACTTTCCACTGTACATATCTTGTTTTTCATACCTGCAGATAGTTTTGAGTTGTGTGCCCAGATACTTTATATTTTTTATCTTGCTATGGTATATGTAATATATTTGTCTTACAAAAAAAATACTTAAATGACCCTGTGCTGCACTCTCTTAGGGTCTAGTCCACTGTATACTGGTACATTTCTCCCACCTAAAAATGTCTGGCATATTTCTGCACTGCGAAAAAAACTCCTATATGTCTTTGTGAACAACATAAATTGGAAATTCTGCTAAGACACTAAATTGTGCCAACCTGGCTGCCATAACATGTAAATTGATTTGAAATACTTCCAAGTTACAAAATCTTGACCAGTGCATTAATACATACGTGGTGAACTGGACATTCATGCTAAATCAATAGAAATTTCCATGATAGTCAAAACATACTTGTATTTAATGTCCTGCTTGACTATTTGTGTTTGTTTTATGTTCTATTGTGGCGTTCATGTACCTATTTTTATCTAATTTAGTAAACTTGTTACAGGTATTTTTAGATTCACTGTCACAGAGTATAGCTGCTTCTATTCATAGTCAAATACAATCTACTTGTAAAGATGTCTTCCTATCTAATGTCATTCCTGCTTTTGAGAAAGCTTGCCAACATCTGTTCCAGCAATTGAATGATACTTTTAGCACAGGAATCCAAGAATGTAAATTGATTTTAAAATTATTAGAATTATAAATTTTTCCTCTTATAATGCTCTCTGATCCGTTTTTTTAAACCTTTTTTTTTTTTTTTGGTGCAAAATTGCCAGTCACTATAACTATCTCAAAGATAAAAAATCAAAGCTACAACTTTGAAAGTGAAACAAATCCATTTGCAACTGATAAACTAAAGTCGCTTATCTTTTCTACTCAAACTCAGAATATAACACAAAAATGCAGCCTGAAGTTTTCTTGAAAAACTTCATTCATTTTTAATGACAAAAATAGGTTGGGTGGCTTTTAGTATGATGTTTTGAAGTTGGAAGAATGTCCGGATCTTAGCTAAGTTTTGTCACATGGCAATGTAGGTGTGGAAAATGGATTTGCATTCTTTTGTTAGAATGGAATAAAATGCTAACTGGTTTTATGTTGGTGTCTTGGGTGTTCCAATTTAATAAGCTTTACTTCATTGTATGAAACATGCATAAGATATCACGAAACATTACCGGAAATAGGCAGTAAAAAGAGCCAAACATATATGTAAACTAGCATTGAAAATCAACTTGATGCATAGAAAAAATAACCGTAGGAAATATTGAAATCTGACTGAATAATTTTCATTAAAAAATATCCTGTTTAGTCGTGTGTGTATATTTCTGGTACTGTAACTTGGACAGACTTGTGTGATGTCTTTGATTTGGTAAAAGTTTTAATATAAAAAAATCAAATTTAAACAATCTTTAATTTGCAGTTTTTAAACAAGTAATATTTCTGAACTTAAAAATATGGGAAAATAATACAGAATTTGATCCAAGTGATTCCTTTTTCAACTATTATTAAAGTTCCTTAAATGTACTGTATATAAACGCTGATAGTTCATAAAACTTCAACATGTCCTTGTATTCCAAAGTATGTTAGTACACTAACTGCCTATGGTGGCTAGATTCGACGCCTCACATAGTGATGACATTATTACTCTCACATGGCTGCAAGCAGCCAATTAAAAGCTATTATTTCACATACATACATACACACACAGATATGCACAGGTTTTAATAGTATAGATTGTGGATAGGATTTTGCATTATTATGACAGTTTACAAAATTCTCCAAGTTTTGTACAGCTGTGTTATCTCTTGTCTCATTTCAAAAAATGGTGCATATTTTCAAGAGTTTCATCATAAAATACCTAAATATATATATCTAGTGCACAATGTATTAATAAATTGTTGGGTTAATAAACATTTAGTAGGTTAATTGTCTTCCTTTTTTCCACATTCTGACATTAAGTGCTTTTCACTATTTTAAACGCCTGATACATTTTTGGATTGCTATAGACTTTTTATTTGGTCAAATTTCATTAAATTTTGCATTTTAAAATGTCTAATTGATATAAAGTTCAGATTTCTCCGAGTAAAAAGTGATCGCAATAATGAATGAAAAATTAACTGTTGGTTCATTATGATAGCAGTTATATCACATTGCGTGCTTCTATTTTTAATACTGCCGTTTCTTTTTAAGCATCTAGAAGATGCATTGATAATTAAATAAATTAAGTCAAAAATACATGCTGCTGAGCTAATTGTTGGTACTGACCTCTATCTTTCTCTATGAAATAAGTTGTATGCGCACAACATTTTCCTTGTAAATAATAGCATACATTCAATTGAAATAAAATTCACTAAACTTGCTCCTTTTGTTGCAATATGTTTCGCAAATTTTCATTTACATTTTGATTTTGAACATTTTTAGATGACTGCCCTAGTATGTAAAATTTACATACTAGTGCAAATAATACAGTCATATATCTGCTAGATATACAACTACTAATAAAAATAAACTATTTCTTTTTAATTTGAAAAAAGAATTATAATAGATACTATTTCTTTTTAATTTTTTAATTAGGAAACATTTCCCTGATGTAAAAATAAAAAAGAAAATAAATAAAGGAAAAAAAAAAGAAACAAAAATGATGTTCTTTACTAAACTAAATTTATTTTTAGCAACTTGTTGTACTTAATGTTGGTAATAATAATGCTTTATTTATTTATCTGTTTTAATTTCCTTGTATTTGCCTTAATATGTTTTATTTACTTGATGTTATATTAGCAGATTTATAATGCATTAAGAAGTTTCTTCTTGAAGTGAAATTATTTCTTCCACAGCAATAAATAAATAAATAAATAAATAAAAATTTGGAAAATTCTTAAATTTTTTTCATTATTTCATTTAAAGTGTAGATTGCATTCTAAACAAAACTTTCATTCATTTTAAGCAAAACTTTTTTTTAACAGACATGCAATCTATTGAGAGTCATAGTCAATCATCTTGTTCCACTGTTGAAACCAGTACTGCTCAGTTACGGGAAGAAGTCAACAGTCTAATATCTAATGCTCAGAAAACTATCAATTCTCAAGTTTCTCTGATTGAAAAGCATAATGGGGAATTGAAAAAGTAAGAATGGTGGATGTTCTTTAAAACTACTCTTTTTTAAAAAAAATTATTTCTTAATTTTTATAAAGAGACAATTGATTAAACTCCTATAATATTTATATGTTTTTTAATAAAAAGTGTCAGGCTTTTTTTATTATTATCATTATTATCTTGTCTGTAATTAGATTTTATGTCGGTGGGAAAAAAAAATTCTGTTGAATTTTTCTTAACATTAATCTTAGTTTTAATTATTGTATAACAAGCATTTTGGAAATAGCTTTTTCTTTGGTCTGACCTCCAAATCTAAAAAGTCAGGAAATTTAATTTTACTACAATTGGAGATGAAACTCCATTCATGATAAATAATTTTGTAACCTTAATCATGATGCCTCTACTGTTTGCGCATGGTTACTATGGAATTTTTAAACATCCATTTAAGCTTTTTAAAATAAATGTTTTAAATTCATCTCTGCTCTCTACTAGTTTTTCACAAAAAATTGCTGATATTGTTTCAAGAACTCATTGTCACACTAGATATATTAGTACTACCAAGAATTAAAAACTTGCCATAGTAATGTTCTTCTTTGTACTATATATTTTGTGATACATAGGTACATATTGAAACTTGAAGCCTGCTCAAAAGCTATGATGTGATACTTTTCTATCAATATAAATAAAAATATTTTGTTTAAAATAAATCTGTTTGATTGTTAAATTTAGTACCAGTAAATGATTCCTTTACCTTTAAAAAAATATTCTTCTGTTGATGATTGGTTTGTTTCCCTTTTGATACATTTGTTTTTTCTGTCAGTAATAGTTTCCATGTCATTGTCAATAATTGGTGAAAACTTTTGTCTTCAAGATTCTACTCAAAAAATTGAAAAATTTAGCTATTTTGCCAAAAGTAAAAAGAACCTGAAGTAAGAAAGCTTTTAAGTGTCAGGATAAATTAATCAATGAATAAGTGGTTGGGGAAAATACTTGAAATTTTTTCTTCAAATGTTAGCTGTTTTTACCTTATATTAAGAAGTACCAGCGGGTGACCGAGCTCCGCTCGAGGAAAACAGCTATCGAAGCTAACTCGAAGATTTAAATTTTCAATTGTGATTTATCAAAACAATACATGCCATAAGAAAATTTGTGAAACCATTGGTGAAAAGATAACCGGTTAAAGTGCACCATTGTAAACTATTCTAAACAAAGTTAGAGTTTGGAAAGGGAACTATTCTATGCAAAGATTAAGTTTGAAAAGTCATAGGAAATAAAATGTAATTGATAATAAAAAAAAAACTATACAATTAAAGAAATGGTATAAAGTGAGCAGTGTAAAGATTGAAGTGTGTTGAAGTTCAATATTTTTGACAAATTTATTTAGAAAACCAAACCTCGTGATTCCTCGTGGCCAAAAACCCCAGACCCCCAAGTTTACCGGAGTTAATTAATTCTGGGGCGATTTTCGACTTGGCAACCATTCCTCGTATTACCCCTAACGTGTACCAGGGGACCGAGCCCGCTCGGTTAAAAAAAAAAAAAGCAGTTTGTAAACTCGTGTTTTTTTTCTAAAGTGCAAAGTACTTATTTAGATAAACTTGAAAAGCATTTTTGAGCCTTTGGTTGCAATTACGCATTCAAAACAGCCGTAATTTATTTTAAAAAACACAACCCTATGTAATCCATGCTCACCGTAAAATCACACCTAATTTCATTTCATTTGGCGCCGAGGGCGCGGGAGGGGTTGATGAGAATGGATGCAGAGTCCCTGTTCTCCAGTACGCATTTAGTTCCAGTTGATTTTGACTTTCACTGAACTTCACACTCCAGGTCCCCCCCCCCCATACATACCACAACTCACTTTTTACCCGGGATGGGGCCCTGAAGAGCGCTCTGTTCATTTTTGAAAAAGCCGCAAGGACCGAGTAAACCCTTGGCCCAGCACACCCCAGAGGTTTCGTTTCATTTGGAGGATTTTGTGACCACGAACATTTTTAACGTCCCCCAGCAACCATTAATGAAGTCGGTGGATCTTTGATCGTCGGCTATATGATCGACCCGAGACCCTCCGGTTACGAGTCCGACAACTTACCGATTAGACTGCCGCGGCCTCAGGCACCTATATAGACGAGCCGACGCATCAAGATTACCACTTTGGATCCAGCGCGTGTGTGAGGATTGTCTTTTCTGGTCAGTTATCGCTTTTTGGTAACTTTTTACGTAAATTAACAAAGCTTGGCAATGTCCCGAAACTTTGCTCTGGTAACCCTAATTCCTCAACAATGAAAAATGAAAGTAAAAGTTAATAAGTTGGATCCAAAGTGGTGAAACTTAAGCTTGATGCGTCGGCCTGTCTATATAGCGGCTCTACCGCGGCCCATACCCAATTCTAACTTTATTTTGATCGATCTCTTTTAAATTTCAAAAACAATAACAATTCTAACGTGTTGCCAAACATTATTTGCCAAATACCATAAAAACATAATTTTACGCTGATGTGATTAAATATGAAATCCATTGTTAACACGCGGTTGCTATGAAACAGTGTAACAATAAGAGTAATCATAAAGAAAATGGCGTAGTAAGAAATCTTCTCAAACTTATAATGAATCCTATCTGTAACTCCGAACTTTTCGACCGTAGCGCTTCAAAACCGGCGCCAATCGATTCCCCGTGGCCAAAAACCCCAGACCCCCAAGTTTACCGGAGTTTATTAATTCCGGGGCGATTTTCGACTTGACAAACATCTCTCGTATTATAGTATAGGATATGCAAGGTGAAAATATCAGACCAGTTTTAGGAAATTTTGTTTCTTTTGTTTTTGATAAGAAATTCTATGTTTTTATTTTACTACTATTATTAATTATACTGTTTCTTATTTGTTAAACATTACTGATAAAAACTGGTTGAATAATTGGTATCGGTCAAAATTCATTCACCAAATTCATTTATTTTTGACACATATTTTCATGAGTGTAGTCGTTTTAAGTAACTCACTTTCTTATTTTGCTTTTCCAATTATTTTTGTATAAATTATGCCTAAGTTATTTATACTTTGAATGTTGCATACACTATACCAAATCTTCTTTACTGCATCAGTAAAGATTTTATTACGTTGAGAGTAAAAATAAGATTTGTTGCATTAGAAGAGTAAATGAAAATTGCTTGTCCAAACTTTTTCCAGACATCAAGATGCTGTTTTATCTGGAATCCGCCAATCAATTCGTGAAGAAATTGTTAAAGCATTTAAGGAGCAAACAACTTCTGTTCTCAATTCTCGTGCAGTGACACCAGTTCCTCAGACAGACCTTTATACACAAAAGCAAAGAATGTTGCAGCTTGTGCAACAAGGCAGTATCAATGAAGCATTTCAGCAAGTAAGTGCCAGTGTTTCTCAAATATTTATAGTTAACTCATAAAACAAATAATGTATATTTCTGCTCTATAGAAAGTCTAAAAAGATGCGTTTAAAATTATAGATAATTTTAAACGCATCTTTGTAGACTTAGACTTAGGATCAAAGCAGTGACTAACCAACCATGAGCCAGGGCTAAGGCAGAAACATGCAATACAACACCAACTCGTTTATTCCATCATTTACATGGATGGAATAAACAAGCGGGTGGTGTATTGCATATTAGGATCAGTTAGTTAAAATTTCATTATTTAAAGCAATGAGTAACCGCCCCTAAGCAAGGGCTAAGGCAGAAACATGCAATACACCGCCAACTCGGCTATTTCGATCGATTTACTGCAGTTTCGAGCTTATTATGCTCTCATCAGCATGGAATACGAAAATAGTCGAGTTGGAAGCAAAAATCCCCTTAAAAAGCAAAGAGAGCAAAAAAAAAAAAAAAAAACTGGTAGCTAATGTGAAATTAGAATACCAGCGAGCGACTACACTTGGTATGGTACAACTCGTAAATTTTTTAGGCAGAGCTCAAGGTATAAAGCAGTGAGTAACCGCCCCTAAGCAAGGGCTAAGAGGATTTTTGCCTCCAACTCGACTACTTTCGTATTCCATGCTGATGAGAGCATAATAAGCTCGAAACTGCAGTCCATGGATCGAAATAGCCGAGTTAGCGGTGTATTGCATATTTCATTATTTGTATTGGATTAGAGTTTACTATCTATACATTAATCATCACTTCAACTTGAGCTCAGAAATCAACATAATATCTTGGCCCCTCCCTTAGTCCTAACCCTTAGTACATAACTCACCTGAATTTAAATTTAAAAAAATTTTAACTCACAAATATCACTTTCATCTTTTATTCCAAAGATTGTTAGACTAAAAAAATGGTTCCCCCTTTTATTTTGGAGATAAAAGTGTTTGCAGCCAGAGTGAAGAAATGCACAAAATATTTTTTGACCAATTATGCAGAGCCTAACAATTCAAAGTACTTTGCTAAAAGTATCTATGAAGCATTCTCACTAAGCTTTTTATTTATATTCTCTAATATGAGTGTTAAATACGAGTATATAAGATTAGTGAAGCTTGCTTAACCCTCGTGGGTCCCTCCCATTTCAGTTACACTCAAGACCCTTGGGGTCATAAACGACCCCAATGCTTCCTTTAATTAATTAATTATAATTATTGAATGTTACATGCATTATTTAAGTTCACAGATTTTTTAATGCTAAAAAAATAAAAATAAATGACACAATCAAAGTAAAATTTAGTTTATGCATTAAAAATTAAAATTTTAGAGAAAAACTTACAATAACTGTATATTTATTTACAACTGTTACAGACCTGAAAAAACCTGATTTTTACAAGTGAATTTCAAACACTTATGACATTTTTCGATGCATTTTCTGTCCAGTTCTGTTGGACAAAAGTTGCAACGTCCTCTTTTTTTGGCATTCTGGGGAAGTGACCCCAAGAGTCTTGTGTGCAGAAAATGCAATTCGGGAAAAATAAAACACAATACAGTCGACGCTCGATATAACCACCGTCTCCGTCCAAAAGAAAACGGTCTTTATAACGAGTGGTCGCTATAAGAGGTAGAACATAGAGTATATTGAGATACAGTTGGGGGTTTTCTCACCGGTCGTTATATTAGGATGGTCTTTATGACGTGTGGTCGTTATAACGAGCGTCCACTGTAATAGCATTATTTTGAATAGAAAACTAGAAGAATAAAAGCCACAAAATGCCATTAAAAACAAATGGCTGATTAACAAGATATATTAAACAGAAATTGTATTGGGGTCACATATGACCCCAAGGAACCCACGAGGGTTAAGAAATTTGATGAAGAATTTGATCCTATCAGAGGAATATTTTTACTTTATATTTATTTACTCAAGCTATCTTTTTTTTTCTTAAATAAAATCGAAGCATTAATTAAATTTTAACTATGTCTTTCAGGCACTTTCAGCAATGGATGTTCAAATTGTAATATTTCTGTGTGAATCTGTGAATCCTGATCAAGTGTTTGGAACTACGCCTTGTCCTTTACAACAACATGTCCTCCTCTCATTAGTTAATCAACTGTCTGCTGATTTATCAGTAAAAACTGAAATCAAAGTCCGGTAAGTTGAGCTTGTATTTATAATTTACATCAGTTTTGCAGGTAGTCCAAAATCCATAAAAGTAAGGGTTTTTTAAGACAATTTTTTTGAATTTTAATGAGTTCTAATTAAGTTACAGATATATCAGACATTTTCTTTCTTTATCTAGTTTGTTTTGTTGAAAATTGAGTTTTTTTCTGCTTTAAGGGTAAATTGTAGGCCTCATAGCATTTTATGTAAGACTGCCATAAAAAAAACTTTTCCTGCTTCTCTTCCCTTTTCTTCCTTTTTTTTTTTTAGAGTATTAATTAATCTGTAAGATCCATTGCTCTTATTCTGTCGTGGCTGGGGGAAAATTAGAGATATATCTTTCATCTTTTTATTTCTTTATTTTTTAAACCTAAGAAATTTAAAAATTTTCTATTGCAATAATTTTCACAAAATTTTACTTTTTATGCTATGGAATGCTCAACTGGTATTACTTTATGCTTATTATACTCAAAATTTAGATTTTTTTGCTCATATAAGAAGTGTAGAATTGTGCTATATTTTGAACTTCTGTTAGTAAACCTCAAATTCTGTGAAAAAAATCTATTGAACTCATTACAGGTACATCGAAGATGTCGTCGCCACATTGGATAGTAACAACCCCATCATTCGGGACCATATCAATGGTGTTCTCGAAAATTTGCAACAGAGGATTTCAAATTTCATTCAAAGAAACCCAATGCACAAACTATCTCGCAATCTAAAACGGCTATCCCTTGCTGTTGGATCTCTTATCAACACTTAATCAAGTGGGATAGATAAATTGGGTTTGAGCTGTCAGATGATTGTTCTTTTATGTAGAGGCTAAATATGGTATTGCACATTGTTTCCTCACAGGAAAGATGTTTCATTGAAGAAAATTTATCTATATGTAGCCCTTCTTTTCCATCACATTCATAATGTGTATGTCTAACAGATTTGTGTTTACCTTTTTACATCTGTTGTAAAAGTTGAGTGAAATAAAAATATTTTTACTTATAAAGTTTGTATGTTTAATTAAAAAATATGTTCATGATAGTATGTTGACTTAAATAATTATGCAATTTAATCTTTTGTTTGTTGAATCCTCAAAAATTGATAAATTGAAAAAAAAAAAAAAAAGCTATCCTTTTTTTTGTATGAAGTCCTTCGGAGGTAGAATGCATTTGATACATTTTTGCTTATGAGTAGATTTTGAGACCTGTTTAATCTTAGAAAAGAAAAACACAGATATGAATAATTTTTTATTTTTGTTTACAAGTTTGACAATGTTTTTGTGTTCTATGACACAAGAAGTAACAATGTACAAAATGTGAAAATATTTGTTATACTAACTCATTTCAAAATGTGAAGAAAAAAATGGAAATATTTCAAAGAAAAATCCTCATAATTTTGGTATTCTTAAGACATTTAAAATAATAGTAATATATGTAGCGAAGAAGTCCAAAGTATCTGAAATGTTCCTGAAATATACACAAATACTTTTTATTCATTAGTTTTTTTCTATTTCCAGTTACCAAAAAAAAAGAAAAATCTTATGAAATAAATCATCAAAATTTTGAAGAGTTACCCAATCAGTTATATATTTGTTTGAAGAGATTCATTGTTATTTTTCAGTGTAGTATTGCTGCCGTTTTCAAATACTTCTGGTCCTAGTTTTGTGGAGTTAGAAAGCGAATCTATGTTGTTAGCCACTTTCTGGATTGGTTTAGCGGTACCTTTCTCTTCTGCAGAAAATGGAAAAGTGGACGTTTTGCTATCTTTAGATTGATTTTCTAAACTGTTAATTTGTTTTGAAAAGTGAATGTTAGACGAACTCCGATTTTCTTTCTGTAAAGTGTCCATAAATGTAGCATTTGAATCACTCATAGTAGCTGTGTCATGGTCCACAAAAAATCCTGGAAATAAATAGGATTTTGTAACTTCAAAAATATGTTGCAAAGAATATGGATCGCTTTCAAATGATGTGGGGTTTTGAATTGAAACAGACGAAAAATGAGGTTCTTGTAATTCCGACTCACTTTCATCCGGTTTTATAGGAGAACTAACAGTTGTAATTTTCTTGTTCTTCTCTCCAATCTTATTAATTTCATTAGAAATAAATTTAGCTGTTTCTATTGGAAATCTACTAAACAGAACCTGAAACAATTGGCTTAAATCATCCGTCAAATTTGAGGTTAACTGGGTAGCGTTAACATTGGTAAAGTTCTTTTCAGACACTTCAGTTATTTTACTTCGGAAGGCATTTAGTAAAGCACTAAAAGATGTGTTCTCATATTCTTTTGTTTTCTGAAAATCCAATATAGAGCTATTTAAGTTTTCAAGATCAAATCCAGTCTTCGGTTTTCTCAACAAAAATTGTCCCAGTTTCATCCCAAAATTAAATCCTAGATTAAAATCCTGTGTATTATTTTCTTCCTGTGTAGTCTTATTAGATGCTTCAATAAGAGATACTAGTACATCATTTATTTTTACACTTTCATCATGATTATCTGTACTACTATTAATGTTAACAGAAACAAAATCATTTAATTCCTGTACTTTGTTTGTTGCTTTTTCATTGCTTGAATTAAACAGTAAGGTCTTGCTTCTCTCTAAATTTTTATTGGTAAGTTTTTTGATGTCTTCAACTTCTTGAGTAACAGAAATTGTGTCATTCTTTACATTACTTTCCACATGATTTTCAAATACTGCTTTATTGTTATTTCCTCCTAGTGCTGTGAAGTCGCTGCTGCTGTTTTCATCTATCCCTCTGGTTGGAAGCTCTTCGCGTTTGAAAACATCTAAAAGAATACTTGAGTCTTGAAGATGTTTTTCACGTGTACCAATCATGATGTTAGCGTACGAATAATTAGTGGAAAAATTACTGCTCAATTCATTTTTACTTTCTTGTTGATACTTTTCTGTTCCTTGAATGTTCGGATATGTGGATGTAAATAGCTGATGTGATCTTGATGAAAGAGATTTATTAGTTTGACTCGTTCCCACTTTCATGGCATGATTTAATTCAGGATAGCTTTCATGAGACATTTGTTGCGCTTGACTGTTTTCGTATTCCAGAATTTCTTTATTTGTTGAAACTGTTTTGTGTTGATCTTGCTCCTTTTTGGTGTCATCATTGCTAAGACTTATGAAAGAAAGGTGTTCTTTTTCATCAGTACCGTTTCTTTGACTGTTATGAATGGAACTATTCAACAAATTCATAAATTCTTGGAGGAGTTCCTTCTTTATCGTCTTATGCCCTATTGTACTGGGCTTTGCCAAATTTTCAGTTTCGGCAGCTTCATCACTCAACGTACTATGTTCGTTTTGGAAATGATCTTTTGAGACATTGACGACGTTATTTTTGTTTTCATTTTCAATAAAGCTCTTTTTGGGATAATTGAAAAAGAAGGTGCTATCGTCATTTGATTTATTGACAACTTGTGGGTGATTAATTGCTGGAAGTTCAATAACAATAAATCCACTGGCTGCTTCTCCCTTTTGTGTATGAGGATCCGTACTGTCACGTTTCTCAACTGATATATTCTTTTCCTTTCTTAGTTCTGCTTCATCAACAACATAAGAAATATTTAGGCTTCCATTTGATCTATTATTCATCTCCAAACTTGCTGCATCATCTAAACTGGTATTGTTGATACCAACTATGCTGCTATGAACATCACTTTTGGAAAAGAGTGTGTCTTCTTTTGTATTCACTTCAGTTTCCTTTACTTCAATTTCCCAGTCAGGTGTCATTTCAGACGTTGTCAAGGGAGGTTCAAGCAATGTATTTCGTGTGGTTACCATTGGTGCTTTCGTGAGTTTCCGATGAATAGGTGTGAGATTTATGATTGAAATTCTATCATCCAGTTGTGGACGAACTTCATAAACGGTCCTTAAATAATCGACAATGAGTAGAATATCAGGTTGTCCTGAAAGTAAATAAAACGTGTTCACTAGGGTTTAAAAGAGAAGGGAAAATATTGAAGTTCACTGATAATTTAACATCTATTCTATCTTAAATAAGTGTTTTACTGACTAATCTACAAATTATGCATTGCATAGATAATTAACTGTACTCGGTTTCATTGCAGTCATTTTAGGAATTCTTAATGGTATCTTGAAACAAAACGTTTAAAAGCAATTCCCTCATCCCTTATCACCAAATTTCCTTTCCGAGTCATTTTCTAAACAATAAACTGAGCTAAATCTCTTCTTCAGTTGGACCAGACAGCAAATTATTTCAAATATGCATTTTTCAAATTTTCTGAAAATTAAATACATCCCTTTTATGTAATAAGAAAATCACCATTAGTTATCCTAAAAAAATTAATGAATTCTAATTACATTCATTATATTATAGTGAATTCTGACTGTTATGAGCTCCAGGCTTGTAAATAATGAGCCATTTATTTATAGATCGTTCTCCACGGAAACACACAGATCTTCACACTATGTACACATCTTCATGAAGAGCACTAAGCAGTGAACAAAAACCAAAAAGCTTCTAAAAGGATAAATTGCAAAGCAATTTAGTTTATGTTTTATGTGTGTGAGATTCAAGTTTTTTTTTAATTAAAATTTAATATAGGAACTTCAAGGACTATACATTAGTGTGGAAGATTTAAGTTTTCTACACGCTTCAAAAAAACGAAGATGACGGTTGGGGAAGGGGGGCACCACCATCTTGTTGCACCATTGCTTACACGGGTCCTAGCTACTCCCATATCCAGTGGCGTAGCTAGGGGTTGGCAGGAGTGGCTATTGCCACGGGCGCAGCAATCAGGGGGGCGGCATTTTGACCGATTAAAAAAAAAAAGATCAAGTCCAAACAGACTAAAAAATTAAAATTTGAAAGACTCTCCGAGCATCGCAAACTGCCCCCCCCCCCCCCACTCTACAAGACAACTTATGTCCACTTAAAACAGATAGAAACAAACCTTTTCTCTCCGTTTCTTTCCAACCGTTTTTTTTCACGATATCACTTGAACTTATCAATTACGTAATATACTTCAGAAATAACTTTTTACGATTTTAAAAATCGGCGAGCTTTTGTTGAAAACATTTCGGATACAGATTTTTGGAATGCAATTGTATGATGACAGAAAATAACTTCTCTGTTGGTATTATGTTTTCTGTGGCGAAAACTAGCGAGAGAATAATACAGTCGACGCTCGATATAAAGACCATCTCCGTTCCAAAGAAATAGGTCTTTATAACGGGTGGTCGCTATAACAGGTAGAATTTTTGTGTTTCGGGAATCCAGCTGGGGCTTTTTCCACTGGTCTTTATAATGGCATGGTCTTTATAACGTGTGGTCGTTTATGTATTTCTCAGAATGGGGAGGGAAAGTTTTCTGAAAAACGGCTATTGCAAATTTCGCGATTCTAAAAATTTGAACCAAGAATCTACAGAGCCTGATTATTCCGACATTGGACATGGGGCACATTTCTATTTCATGGCCCCCGCCTTGCCTTTTCATATCAGTTACGTGTTACGAGTTAAAAAATTTTTACAATACCAGAATTAAATAAAAGTTTTGTGCAAAGATCAAACTTAAAATTATAATAACAATGCTATCAAATTATTAAGACAAAAATATGCGTCGACATACACAGTAAACTTTTAGCATTAATAGTAAAACATACAGTAGGCATTTAGTATTTAGAAGACGTTGGATAAAGTAATGAGATTTTGGGCTCTGCTGAAATCTAAGAGGAGGGGCCTGTGCCCCCCTTCCCCTGCGGTAATCAGGCTCTGAAAATCTACATTAAATGAAGATTCCAAAAATGAGTAACACAAGTACAGCGGCGCGCGGTTTTGAACGAGTAACGTTTTCAAACGCTGTTTGTGCTTCGATGGCTCAGTATAGAAGGTTCGAAAATTTTAAAAAAAATTGATAAATAAACTCTTTTTTTTAGTGAGTTTTGATTTCTTATTTTGAAAATTTTTCTATTTTATATGTACACTGCTCGACATTGAAAATGCAACACCAAGAAGGAGTGGTCAGAAATTGATGAAATTTGGTAAGAAAACAGAGACAGCATTTAACAATAAGTGATATTTATTTCAAAATAAATAAGCAAAATTTAGAGCGAAGACGGCGTCGGCTCAGTAAGAAGTAGGACCACCGCGGACAGCGATGCACGAAGAAACACGTCTAGGCATGGATTCAATAAGCCTGCTGATGGTGTCCTGAGGGATGGCACTCCATTCCCTTTCAACCATTTGCCACAGTTCGTCCTCTGAACGAGGCAGTGACAGGTTCTGCAAACGGCGTCCAATCACGTCCCACACGTGTTCGATTGGTGACAAGTCAGGAGAGTATGGTGGCCAGGAAAGCATCTGTACACCTCGTACAGCATGTTGGCTGATTCGAGCACTGTGAGGCCGGGTGTTATCCTGTTGAAAAATTGCATTTGGCAGACCCTGAAGGTAGGGGATTGCCACCGGCCGCAGTACATTATCTACATATCGTTGGGCCGTCATAGTGCCCCGAATACGAACTAGAGGTGATACGGAATTGTATGCAATAGCGCCCCAAAACATTATGCCACGTTGTCGCGCTGTGGGGCGTTCCACAGTTACTGCCGGATTCGATCTTTCTCCACGTCGACGCCACACACGTATGCGATGACTATCGCTGGACAAACAGAAGCGGGATTCATCTCAGAACACTACCGTTTGCCATTCTGCCATCCACGTCGCTCTGGTCCAGCACCATTCCAAACGTTGGAGTCTGTGCTGTGAGGTCAATGGCAGTCTTCTTAGCGGGCGCCGTGATTGCAGGCCACGTGCAACCAGTCGACGGGAAATGGTTCTGGTCGACACAGGATCATCCAGGGTATCTTGCACGTGCTGCAGAATCGACGTACAAGTGACTTGCGGGTCCGCCACAGCTTGTCGGTGAATCCGTCGATCCAAGCGGTCTGACGTCACTCTGGCTGCACCTGCACCCCTCAATGTGGCTACATTTCCTCTTTCCAACCATCTCCGACACAGCCGATGCACAGTGCTTGCATCCATGTGGGTATCAGCTGCAATTTGACGTATGGACCAACCTCCCCTTCTCAGTCCGATCACCATACCCCTTGTAAAGTCGTCTATATGCTGGAAGTGTCTTCGTTGAGGACGGCGTGGCATTTCCTCCTATCACACGTATCCTTCGAGACAAAAACCAAATTTCTCCGATAATTAGTCTGGCAGAAAAACCAACATGAACATAGCCCACTTTTCAACTTCATTCTCTTATATCTTACTTCATGTGCGTCGGAGAGCTGCGCATTTCATATCATTTGCATAACTCAGTGACGTGCGTGTACGGTAAAATTTGCATGAATTTCTGACCACTCCTTCTTGGTGTTGCATTTTCAATGTCGAGCAGTGTACTTTAATGAAGGGCTCTCACTTTTAAACTGTATATAGCTCTACTTTGTTCTTTATACTCATTACCGTTTTAGTATTATTGGGAGGGATTGAGCTCGATTCGTAATCAGGCCAGTGCAATACGTTTTGTGCTCTTTCTATTGTCAAAATAAATAAATATAGCTATTGTTTCTATGAACATGAAAACGCCAAGTGAATGTTGAGGGAAGATGCATGTACTCTGCGCTGCTTCAGTGGGGCGAGCCACTTTTTTAAAACGGTACACAAATATACGTGCTAATCAGTTTTTTTTTTTTTTAATCTTTCTCAGTTCGAGCACAGTCGTTGTGGTACTCGCTAATACCATCTCTATTGTTGTCCCGTGTTTGTATGCGCTGTATTTAAAATTTCAAAAAAATCAAGAAAATACATCTGGTACTTTAAAGCCACGGAGGGAACAACTGCCCCTCTCCTAATTCCCCTCATACAGTGCATCGCAAAAGTTTAAGCACAACCGAAATCTTTTGATAAGACGAAAAGTATACACCCAAAAGCTTTGAAATTTTTACTGTAATTAAACAAACAGTTTACAAATCCATGTTTCGAATTTGGAAACAATTCATAGAAATTAAAATACGATTACATGATAAAATCAAAATTTTGCTGTCTCAAAAGTTTAAGCACAAAAACGGAATATATATTTTTTAGAAAGCATAAAAGTCTTTTAGTAGTCTATGGTGTTACCGTTGCATCTGATGAGTTCGAATATGCGATTTTTCATCGATAGCACGAGATTTTGGAAGGTTTCGGGAGTTATCCAGGCTTCCTCGATTGCAGATTTAAGCTCTTGAACAGAGCAATACTGCTTCCCATTCTGGTATACGTCACGTGCGAGAATTCCAAGATGTTTTCTATGGGATTTAGATCCGGGCTGAGTGCTGGCCAGTTCATTACACTAATATTTTGAGAAGCAATCCATTCTTTCGTACTACGGGAATTGTGTATTGAAGCGTTGTCTTGCTGAAAAATCCAATCAGGACCACCTAGGACTTCACCAAATGGTAACAAATGCTTTCTCAGGGTATCTTGATACCTTTCTGAATTTTGTCTACCCTTTAGAAAGCTAAGAGAAGTTTGTCCGTTGAAGCAAAAAGCGCCCCATACCATGACTGAGCCACCACCATGTTGCCTACTGAATACGCACTTCGGATCTTTCCTCAAGTCACGCCAGTAGTATGAGAACCCATCTAGACCGTCTAAATTCCATTTTTTTTCATCAGAGAACACAACAGTAATCCATTCGTCACTATAATGCATATGATGCTTTGCCCACTGCAGTCTTGCTTGTTTGTGACACTTTTTCAGAAAAAGTTTGCGAGCTAACTTTTGTTTTTTGATAAATCCTGATTCTTTTATTCGTCTGCTTATGGTATCACGTGATAATTTTGTTACAAGTCTAGTTTTTATTTGATTAAGTGACAAATTTTCAGTTAAGGCCAGTTTTTTAATTCTTCTATCCTCACGAGAGGTAGTTTTTCTCGGTCTTCCTGAGCGAAACGCAGGTTTAAATTGATTTCCACGCTTCAGAGCATTATAAACACCACGTTTAGATCGATTTAAAATCACTGAAATTTGCATAACAGAGTTACCTTCTGCTTTCAGCTTCCAGAGTTACACAACTTCTTCAGACGAGAACTGTAGTGACTTCGGCATCTTGATAACACTTTAAGCCATTGCTACACTATATAGCTCGTTCAAAAGAACCGCACTGGTTCTTCACGCAGATATTTGCATAAAATCTGATATGTGCATAAAGTTTTGCGATAGCCAAAAAAATATCTTTTGTATTTTCTGATTTTCGTTGAGGTTATATTTTTCAAAACTTCGAACACTTAATTAGGATCACAGTAGCCACTTATAGTATAAATATAAAAGCATTCTGCTGAAAAGATTTCTTTTTATTCAAAAACTTGCATAGTGCTTAAACTTTTGCGACGCACTGTAGATAATATTAGTATTAAATAACGGCGGGTCTCTGCTACATTTTAAATACTTAAAATAAAAAGTATTTATTCATAAAAAAATCGGAGACCTAAAATAACGAACTTTTATTTCGCCTGTATGCAAGGAGTCGTATTTATTAAGCCAATTTCAGTTTAATTATGCTTTTTATATATTTCTTTGATTTCCTAAGTACAATAGAATCAATGCTTTGATTTTTATTTAAAATGCACAAATTATGTTCATTTTATACATTTTTCTAGTGTTTTAAAACAAATTCTATTTTAAATAAAAGCTGCCGTGTGGAAAAAAAAAAACACTATGTTCAATAACGAATTGTAAGAACTATTTGTTTTTTGAATTTATGTGAAAAGATGGGGAAAGGTAGGAACGCCCCGAACTAAAATTGTTGGCGAGACAAAAATTCTAAAATTGAACAAATAACTTGTCAAAAATAAAACTTGAATTTCTCCCAATAAAACGAACAAGCAGACATATCATGCACACATAACATGAGGGGGAACACTGAGCACCATTAAAAATGCTAAAAGAAAGCAAAAAGAAATAAAAAAGGGTTGACATTGTCTGCAAATTTTTCGAATAAATAAATCAAAATTTTTGGAGTAAGGACATTTTAGGAATTCACAATGACCTCCCATCAGAGCGACCTCTAAGGGGAGGGGGCGCAATTTTTCAAGTTCGCCACGGGCGCTGGCCCCCCTAGCTACGCTACTGCCCATATCTTTAAGTTTAGTCACCGAATATGTCCACAGTGCAACATGTTTGGACAGCAAGAAAAATGTGTGCCACACATTCCACAACAATACGTCACACACATTGGTAGTACATAATCTTAACTGGATATCTTGCTGATTGTATTGGTCCGATTGATCTCTATAACTATGCAGTTGTATAAGCGCAAAGGGGAAAAAGCTCATAGGCAGCTCGTACAGGGGGCGACTACCCCCTTCACTTTTCACGGTTAAAAAGTAATGATCGAGTGAAAAATGATTTTTTACTCAATGGATTCGTTAGTTTCACCCTAATAAAAGCTGAAAATTCCACAAATCGGACTTCTTTCACATTATTTCTTAAAAATAGATGAAAATCAACCAGCCAGGTTGATTTTTGAGGCTATATTCCGCATTTTTTAGAAGTCAATTAATCAGCAATGTTAAAATCCCATAAATTATATGTACCAAAACTGTGGCAAAGAAATGATGTAACCCCCCCCCCCCACCCACCCATTTCTTTCGACTTCCCCTCCCTTATTTCTCTTGACCCCCTACTTTTTTGGTGCACCAGCCGCCTATGAAAGAGCTAATACATGTCTCTCAGGGAAACTGTCAAAAGGTGATCGAAATAACTTCATTCATTAATCATATCAATACAACAAAAGCCAATTTTATTGCGTTTTAAAGTAAAAATAACGGCGGGAAAAAAATCCAGGCTGTAGTTTAAAATCTAATGTATCTTGTACACTGCAAAAAAACCTTGTTTTTACAGTATAATACTGGCAGCCGAGGTTCCAATTTAAAACTGTTAAATGCCCAGTAATAAACTGTTAAACTAGCAATTTAAGTTTTTTACTGTAAAGTTAGCAATTTTACAGTTAATTACCGTAAAATTTAGCTGTATAAAACGGAAAAACAACAATATAATACTGTCAGCATAGGTATCAGTTTAAAATGGCATAATGCACGAGAATAAACAAGGGCCATGCTCCACATCAGCGTAAAACGCGACCGAAACTGAAGGCAGAAACCGAAAATCCGGGTACTTTCCATAGGAACACCATTGAATCCATTTTACGCTTCTGCCTATTTTTTCTGCTTTACGTCGATGTGGAGCATGGCCCTAAAGGAACTGCTCCACATCAGCGTAAAACGCGACCAAAACCGAAAATCCGGGTACTTTCCATAGAAACACTATGTAATCCATTTTACATTTCTGCTTTACGTCAATGTGGAGCAGGGCCCTTACATTAGCAATTATACAATTTATTGCTGTAAAATGAGCAATTTTACAGTTTATTACTGTAAACTTCGCAATTTTTACAGTTTGTTACTATAAAACTAGCTGTATTATACTGTAAAAACAAAATTCATTTCTATAGTATAATAGAAGGATGTACCGTTAGAAGATAAGAAAAAATAATATTACCGAAATCTTCTGGATCTATGTCATCAAATTTTTCAAAGCCGTCTCCTCCATGCTTCAAGTATCCAATCATGGCTACGAAATAAGTGCGGTAAGGTTTCACTGGCTCGTAGCAATCGGAAAAGATGACAGTGCTGTTACTGCAACGAATCAGCAGGCTGTTCACGCGCTGTCCAGGAGGCATACTCAAATCGTAAGTGATTTTCAGACCTTGACAAATAACAAAGTGAAATGCAGAAGAAAGATATTTTGTATGTAAAAAAGCTTTTTTTTTTTATATAATGGTGCAAACCTATAATACAATTTCGCTTGGAGAGTAAATGTTTCACACCTACAAAAATTAATTCTTTACAACGTTGATATTAAAAAAAAAGATGAATTCTCCTTCCATTCATATAGTGTGAAAAACAATTTATCTATTGATCCTGGGAGTTTAGATATTGTGAGTATTATTAAAATAATTTTATATTACTCGGTCGGTTTTTCTCAATTTAACTGCAAAGCAACAGTTCTAACAAATTACACATAAAATGGCATACTAGGCTTTTTAATGCTGACTATGATAGCAAAAGGGAGTTGACGTTTGAAATTTTAAAGTTGACTTCATACAATTAAAATTAATTTCCAAATAAGAATCAGTTTTGTTCTATCCTAGGCTACGTAATTCATTACTAGGCTATAGTACCCTGATTTTAAGTGCATCCACCATCTTAAGTTGAGGAGAAGTGATACATAAATAAAGAGATTTGTGGTTTGAAGCCAGGTTTTTGTGTACCTTTTATATTTTTACCCTTAAGTAGCATGTTTGTTATAAAAGGAATATCAATATTCACCAAAACTCAAAACTGCACATCAAAAATAAAAGTTAGTTGCTTGTAGCTGTTAGTTGTGTCAACTGGGATATATCAAGCCATTTTCACAGCTGTGAAAAGGGATTGAGGTAAAAATCAGCTGATGAACATTATAGCGATCCCAATTTTGGGAAGATATCGACTTGAGATAGCTCTCACGGGGGTATCCTATTCTTTGAAGGGCAGGGGCGAAGATTCTCCAAGAGCCCTGCACCCACGTTACTTGCTAAGTGACCGACCGCAAGACTTTAGGACCCACGCATTTGAGGGAGAGGTGCTTCGTACGCGGGATCCTCCGATTTCGAGTCCAATAGCCCCATCCACTTGGTTCGCAATCAACTCCTGGCGAAACTCTGGTGGCCAAAGGCATCTCGAAGGGAAGTCACTCTGACCTCCTAAAATCGGCAAATTATATTAGACGATTCGGAAAAAAAAATTTGGATACAGTACCTCAATATTGTAATTATTTTTTTGTCTTTTCAATAATTGTATCATAGTTGTAAGATTCAAGTTTTGTATTTATCTTTTTTCATTAGATGTAGGTACGAATGCATGCACATTCTTTGTTTCTCTTTTGCACATTCAGTAAAATTCAGAGCTCTATTCGGCCAACTGAGAATTTCCCCACTTAAAAAAATTCGGTTCGGAGCGCTTTTGATGGTTGTATACATGTTATGTGTGACTGCTGACTTCTAACTCCATGGAATTCAATAAAAATTCTTTCACCTGAAATTTGCAAGAAAGAACCAGACGCAGTGACTCCAGCCGGATCGTAATTCCACACAGAGTGTTCTAACAGTTCCCGTAGTTTCTGTCCAGGCATGTGCACTCTCTTGACAAAATCTCCGGCAAATAAGCAATGGAGAAGCTCTTTTATGGTGATGTTTCCTGAAAACATTCAACAAATCAAGCCCGGTTGTATCTATTTATTATTACTACATTTCATCCATTTAGCTATAATACTAAGAGGAGAGAGAACTCCCCTCAACGTTGAAGCTTTCGGTCTGAATTTCCAGACAGTATGGCAAAAAAAGTTTTGCCTAATAAAATACCTTGTTCAACAGGGAAAGACCGCTTTTTTTTGCCATGAGGAACTGAGAAGATTAAAGACCCGAAAAATGCATGGCAAAACGCTTCATAGAATAAAATTTGAGTTTTAATGCGAAAAGAACGATCCTTTTGCCACACTCGTAATGGCTAAAAACGGACCGCTGATTTCACTCTCCTCTTAGTGTAGAGCTCAATGATTTCAATTAAACAATCAACTTTTTGATTATAACGTTTGAAAACATAATATAGACAAGAGCACGCGCAAACATATACTGATAAAGAAAACAATAGCAAGGCAGGAGATTTTTTTTTTTGCAAATTAATGAAGTTAGGTAATGTATTTGTCTAATGTCTAGGTAAGTTCAAGCACAAATTTTGATCCGATGTTAGTGTCAATAGTTTCAAGGAGAGTGGAGCAATCGAGCGTTCTCTCTTGTTCAATGTGACTGCTATCTCTTAAGAAGTAATGCCATGGTGTAGATGCAAATCGGAATGGTAGAAAAGCTTGAACATTTAAAATATCGGTACCAATCAGAAGCATTGTTTTTTTCTGAGTATGATGTAATTAGTTTAGAACTTATATGTTATATAGAGCTCTAGTTACAACCTTTTTTTTTAGCAAATTTGAAATGAAATCCGAAGCCTTTCACGGGATTGGATTGTTAGCAGACGATACGATCGGAAAAATCTACGATTTAAAATTTTTTTATGCTACCTTCTTTTATGTGTTGACAAATAAAATGCTCGTAATTAACTTAGGCAAGGCTTTTAATTGAAAGCATTGTTCCTTGATTCTGATTTCTCATAGTATTCCCTGTTGATACCTACCAGCGTAGAGAGAATGCCGAATCATCCCCGAGTTGATCAACACCGCATCAATCCGCCCCCACTTTTCTGAGTTCACAATGGGAGGCAGATCCTTGATGTAGTTGGAGAGGTACTCATACAATATGGCGTCTGCCACCAGATTGCCCAACGTGCACTGTCCAAGGCGACAATCTCGAGCCGTCCCGTCGAAATCTCCCAAAGCAACGCCAAGGATTTCTTTGCTGTCTGGTAGTCTGCTGTGTTCGATGATCTTCTCCAGTGCTTCTACTGCATAGGCAAGATGTTTAACGGTTTCTGTGTCTATAAAATATGGGATTAATCATGGATCAGACACGTAATAAAAGGCAAAGAGAAGAAGGCAAAGTTATTCAACGGAAGACGCAAGTTTGTCGCTTTAGTGTTCTTATGTGTCAATAAATGGCAATACCCTTGAATGAAGAGTCTTGTCCATATCTATAGATTCGGAATTTATACGTGTTTTTCGTCTTTACTCACCATTATTTTAGAATCTCGAGAGCATTTAATCTAGTGAGCAAAGTCCGTACAATATTCAGGTGCTCAAACAAAATTAATAAGCGAATAAATGTCATCAACGAATATTTTGTTTTAAATAAAATATCAGTTACATTAGTAAGTTCTTAATTGCGTTACACATACGAGGTACGCAAAAGAAGTCCTTAGAACTTACAGACAGTAGGTAGGTCTTAAGTATTTGCTTTTGGTGTGCGCCGCAGAGGCTATCGCATGCGTCCGTCTAACAATGAATTAATTTAACAAAATAAGTTTGAAACAAAGGATAAACTTCAAAATCTGGACCTTAGGTCCACCCCGCTGAGAAAATTGGACTTTGTGACATCGCTGTCCAAAATGTGGACTTTTTGGTTTCGGACCTTATATCTGGATCCCTCTAAGAATGAGCTACGACTACCAACAGACACACAGCCACCAAATTGATCTGGCTTTGAGTACGATCTGCCCATTAGGTCGGACATCTCTCTCCAAGGGCCTACTGTACCCATCAGTTATGACTAGGGATGCACCGATTAATCGGCAGCACCGGTTAATCGGCCATAATCGGCCACTTTGCCGATTATTAATAATCGGTAAAATCAGGCCGATTAATAGGCGGATTTATTTATTTTTTAATATTTCTTTTAAGGTAACCTTTACTAAGAAATTATGATGAATAATTTTATTAATCGTAATGATTATCCTCACACAGTGGATACGAAGTTTTAAATGAATTTAATTCTCCTATTTTGAGTAAATACACACATACACGATTTTGCAACGCTTTTCACGTGTCGATGCTTTTCTCTTCTGCATAGTGCTTTTAGATAACCTCTAACTTTCAAAGAGTAAAAGTCTTGAATTAAATTACTACTAATAACTGAAAAGTTCAATTAAAAGTACCCCTAAATTGCAGTGCTCACCACAGACTCCCCTCCGCCCACCCACCCTTTTTAAAATTTTATCTCTTGTTAACATAATTAACAATGTGTTAATGTAACATTATTGACAAGATTTGAAAATTGGTTCTATGACATTTGATAAAATTTTGGTATCATTTTGGGAAAAGTAGGAAAATGAAAAAAAAAAAAAAAAGAATCTCAGAAATAAAATACATACTATTTCGAAATTAAGATTTGTAAAAGTAAGAAAAAAAAAACAGCGACGGTGAAATTGGTCGTATTAAAAACAATCATCCTCATCATTAATCGGCCGAATTGGCCAATTCGCTTATCGGTGCATCCCTAGTTATGACTTAACCAGATTAGGACCCTTGAAGTAGTGCAGACTACACCTCCATCGGTCCCAGCCAACATATAAATGACGATATTGTACTCAGGGACATGCTTGTTGACATTACTGCATGTTATAGCTGTGCCACTAGAAGGAGGCGGGCGAACTGGAAGCGGAAACTCAATATGAACACATCATTTTGGAGCAGTCAGGATCAGCAAGAACGAGCAAGCAGTTAAATTTTTACTGCCTGCCTATTATACGGGTGATTCTACGCTATTTGAATTCAGACGGCCGATGGAAAAACTTCATTAAAAAACTGATTGTATTAATGTTTTTGTATGCTTAAGCATTAAAGGCTATTATCTTTTATATGGATCACCCAATTAATTCACTACAATTATTCAATTTTAGCATTAATAGCTGAAAATAGTCATAAATGTATACTAGGGTGGTCACAAAAAATCAATTTTCGAATTTCTTTTGCGGCACCCCCCTAAAATGTGCCAATGGGCTAGAAAATGAGATTTGCAAAGTTTTAGCTCAATCGGATAATATTAACACGTGCCGCAAAGAGGGTAAAGTTAAGAAAAACAGCGATTTTTAGCCAAAAATTGTAGTTTTTACTCTGTAAAACCAAAACTACTGATCCTAGGAGCTTTATTTTGGTCTCATTTTGAAGGAAATTTTATTTTCTTTAAGTCTAATCTTATTTTAAGTTTCGAAAAAAATGATTAAATATTTTTCAGAATTTTCACAAGTCAGGCTGCAACGCAAATCCTCGAAATTGCAAGTAACATGGGGAAATTTTTTTAAACTAATCTTTTGAGGCACCCCCCTAAAATGTGCCAATAGACTAGAAAATGAGATTTGAAAAGTTTTAGCTCAATCGAATAATATTAACACGTGCCTCAAAGTGGGTAAAGTTACGAAAAACAGCGATTTTTAGCCAAAAATCGTAGTTTTTCCTCTGTAAAACTAAAACTATTCATCTTAGAAACTTTATTTTGGTCTCATTTTGTAGGAAATTTCATTTTCGTTAAGTGCTATCCCATTCATTTTTGCTATCATGTCCAAAGTATTTATTTCGCATTTTCCATTATAGCTTGTACTGCTCATTTCTAAGCTTTACTCACAGTTATTTATTTTATCTATGAGTTTCAAAGACATAAATTTATTATATATTCGTAATAATATTGCTATTTTTTCTCTAAAAAGTCAACGTTATCCGTAGATATCATCAAATTTACTAAAATAACTTATTAATTTACATTTTAATGATTTATTTTTTCTAAGCAATTTCGAGGATTTACGCTGCAGCCTGACTTTAAAAATTCTGAAAAATATTCAATCATTTTTTTCGAGACTTTTAATGAAATTAGACTTAAAGAAAATAAAGTTTCCTACAAAATGAGATCAAAATAAAGCTTCTAAGATGAATAGTTTTGGTTTTACAGAGGAAAAACTACGATTTTTGGGTAAAAACCGCTGTTTTTCGTAACTTTACCCACTTTGAGGCACTTGTGCTACTTGGGTTGCAATTTCGAGGATTTGCGTTGCAGCCTGACTTGTGAAAATTCTGAAAAATATTTAATCATTTTTTTCGAAACTTTAAATAAGATTAGACTTAAAGAAAATAAAATTTCCTACAAAATGAGACCAAAATAAATCTTCTAGGATCAGTAGTTTTGGTCTTACAGAGTAAAAAGTACAATTTTTGGCTAAAAATTGCTGTTTTTCTTAACTTTACCCTTTTTGCGGCACGTGTTAATATTATCCGATTAAGCTAAAACTTTGCAAATCTCATTTTCTAGCCCATTGGCACATTTTAGGGGGGTGCCACAAAAGATTAGTTGAAAAAATTTTTTCCCCATGTTACTTGTGACAACCCTACTGAACAGCCGTAGACTGGCTTGCGATAAATAAAAAAGTTATTTTGTGTAATGTGCAGCCCTAAGTGCAAAACATGACAAAAACATTGTTGATTTAAAAAAAAAAAATCCTTATGTATCAGTGTATATCAACTTAAATGTTTTCGATGTCCATGTTCCAAGAATTTAGCATTTTCAAAATATATAAGAATGGATTGACGCTTCTATTTGGGAAATAACTATAGTGCTACCCTAATGATCTTAGCTGTGAATTTGTGGATGAAAGTTGGCAACAAAATACCAAACACTACTATAGCTTGACCACGAAAAGATGGCAGATGAACTGTTAGCGGAAACGGACCACTTCATTCTTGAATAGGTAGGATCAGCGGGATCGTGCGAGAAGAAAAAACTTCACTGCTTGCGTTTGTTCTCGCTGATCTTACCAATCACAAAAAGAAGTGATCCGTTCACGCTTCCAGTTCACCTGTTATCTCTTTGTGGTCAAGCTATATAGTACTTCTCTAGGTAGTTGACCTCCGACATTGACAATGTTTACTCCTATTTCGGGTAATAGGAAAGGGTAATTGTCGCCGATTTGAGTTGGAACATTTTTCAAAACGACTACGAAAGTCACTTAACTCAATTCAGTGCTAGATACTCTTCCTGTCACCCGAGAAAATAGGTAAACATTGTACATGTCGCTGTCAACTTACCAGAGTATCACTATATTTATGCAACAAGCAGTTGCCACGAGTTTCATAGCTCCACTTACCTTGCGGAACATTGTTGTCCAAGCGAACAGCTTCTCCACTCTCGTGAACGATCTTGCCATCGTCATCGAAGGTCACCCTCAGCACTCCAACGTATTCCCCGTGCTGAGGGATGTGCAGAACAAGAGTCTTGTTGATCGGCTGCTGCTCGTTCTCGGATTCGTTGAAGTGGTGATGCACGCGGGGATAGTTCCCGTGGATGTTGCCGATCGTCTCCAGCTCATCTGATTTAAATACAAGCAGTGCTTTAAACATTTATCTCCCATTGTAGAAATGAACATGGTATAGAATAGCTTCAAGGTATAGAATAACTTTAAGTCAGCTAGAGAGACTTCCCAGGTAATGCATTTACAACAAAATACAAGAGTGACGGCCTGCAATAGGCTCTAGAACCAGCTAAGCTGGTATTAGTCAAATTATCAATTTCTAATGAAGATCAAGAGCCCTCCTAAAACTAGTCATCCCATTGCAAGTATCAGCTGCCAGGGACGTAACTAGGCCATTTTCGACCAGGGGCAGGACTTCGCTTCGGCACCCCCCTCCCCCTCTCCTCATTAAAATAAAATAAAATATTTGTCGAAAAAAATACCGCCAATGCCTGGACCGTCATATAAGTGTACACTCAACGAATATTACATTGAAGTTGTTGTCAGCCACGTTTAGAAACAAAAATCTTTATTGTCACCCATTTCTGCAATTGATCGCTAATCGATCGCGATATGGATTGTATTGCCGCGTCATTGAATAAATGCAGTAATAGGATCACAAATAAAAAGCAATAATATTGCACACAACAATGAAGCAACCGAATTTTAACGAAGCCTAAATCGTATCCACGTCCCCACGTGCAGCGCTCGCTTCGCATTGAAGGAAAAAATCGGAATGCCGGGTGTAAAATCCGCGCATGCACTTCTCTCCTATTGTGCGCGAATGTTATGTTACTCTCCTTGCCCCAATGTTGACTGTCAAGGTGAATGCAGCCTTATTATGTCAGTCGAATGTCAGGGTGGGCTCTGCCTTTGAAGCATCAATAAATTGCTGCTGGCGGCAGCGTGAAATCAGTGCTCCAGTTCAACAAATTCTATAAAATCCTGATGCTGACAACATGTGTGCAATGTTGATTTTACAGCACGTTTCAGTGTTGATATGTTAAGATGTATGTAATATTACACACGTGTTGTTATAGCATTATTGATTTTTAAATCTGTATGCAATCTATATGCAGTACAAAATTGTGCAATATTGACGCTGTCAGTTCAATGTCAAGATCTGTCAAGGTTGATGCAAGAAATTTTGCTTGCTGGGGATGAACAAAAAGCACAACTAAATAAATACAATACTTTCTCAAAGCCAAAGGGACAAGTTTTCCCTCTCCACACTCCTGAATATCGGGCCCGACCGACCACCGACGCACATTGGTTTTAGTGCTCCATTTTCTCATACAATTTCTGCTCAAATGGTTAATGTTTTTTTTTTTTTTTTTGTGCTTATCAGTTAGTTTTTAAGTTAAATTTCAAGTAAATTCTAAAACTTCTCACGCATTTCAATATGAGAATAGCTTATAGCTCATAAACTTCTTTTTCTATACTGTATAACGATTTCAAATGTGAAAAGATTAATAAAATGATATCGAAGTATATGGGGACTGAATCAAAATGAATAGATTAAAAGTTTAGAAAATAGTATTTAATCTATATACATAAAAGACTACTTTTGAAAACGTATGTCCGGGGTAATCTTCCAAACTACTGAACCGATTTTAACCATTTTTTCACCGTAGATAGCAACAGTAACAGGGAGCAGGATAAGCTATAATTTATTTCTAAAAAGCATAGTTTAAAAAAGTTATTATGGAAAATAGTAAATTTCATGTAGTTTCCCCATTAAATGATTAAATTTCAGTTCATTGTTGCAAAAATTTATTGCCTGGCAACAACAATATTAATATTGATCATAATGAAAATGTGAACCAAGGCTTCACTGGAGTAAGTATGAAATTTATTGCTTTCTTAGGATTTTTAGATTCATCTGTGCCAATAATCGCTAACGAGACTAAATAAAAAGATAATTGATTTTGGCAACAGTTAGAGAACAGAAAATGTTTATAGTCAAAAAATTTCTAAGTTAGGTAAGTAAGATGTTTTCACCAATGTAGTCACAAGGATATAAACTAATGATGGGACTTATTTTACGTGTAATGTTTGGAAATACTTGACTCCAGTGCGATTGATTTTACAGGGTGCGACAGAGAAACTTGCTGATTTTAATTGGATGCTAATAAGCAAGGAGTGGTCAGAAAGGAGTGGGAAGAGTCTCATTTTAAAGAGAGGGTCCTGAAGTTTTGTTATCTCATAGTTTAGTTGTCACCATGCGTTGGACAAAGGAGCAAGGAGCGTTCGCCTCCGAATCTTACTTTTCAAATAATCTTTCGGTGGTCGCCACTCAACGTGCCTTCCGAACTTGGTTCAAAATTCAGCCCGTTGTTCCCATTCTTGGCTGGGAATCGACTGTTTTGTGGGTGAAAACATTCAGGGAAAGTGAGAGTGTGACAAACAGAGGCCCAGGAGGTCAACGGATTTCCAGAACCCTAGAAAACGTCGAAAAAGTGAGGAAGTCGTCTTTGCGCTCTCCCAGGCGTTTGACGCGTAAACACGCTGCTGCTTTGGGGATTTTTGATTGGACACTGAGGCGAATTCTTCACAACGAACTCCAGTTTCATCCCTACAAACTTGCTGTGGTTCACCAGTTGAGTGATAACGTCTCCTTGAAAGGTGACGTACCGTGGCCGGCCCGCTCTTCCGATTTGACACTCTGTGACTATTTTTTATGGGGGTATCTCAAATCGATCATTTACATCGACAAGCCCCGGACCCTGCAACGCCTGGAGAACAACCCCCATCCGGCTTGCTATCACCAACATCCCAACAGTCGATATGCTCGAAAGAGTGCAACAAATCTAGGGTACATGAGTGCATCATTAACAAGCGCCGTCATTCTTCCCGATGTAGTTTTTAAATCTAACTAATATAAAAATTCAGAATGGATACCGTATCTTATAAAAAGTAGTAAACTGATACATGATGTACTTTTCCTTAAGCGGACTTAAACATTATTTGTAGCTTGCATTTGTATTTAAGGTGTATAATACAATTTTTTAGTTTGTCCAGTCAGAAAAAAATGCCATTGTTTACAGAAGTAGCCATTGTGTGTATAGATATGCACTTGAATGTTGAAAAATTCATGAACGAGTGTCACTAAAACACCATACACGGCCCAAACCCGGGCAGGGCTGGGTACCCGGCTAGTTATTCAATAAAAGGCTAATAATGAAGAAACATTTTAAATAAATTTCTATTTAGTTTCAGCTTTTTACATCACTTACAATAAAAAACGAAAAAATTTAGAACTTTATTTTGCGAGCTTTTTTTGGTAGCAAAAGTTACTATATCCTCAAATGATAACTTAGACAATAATGATAATATTAATAAAAGCAGTAATAAATACAAGCTGAGTAACCTTAAATACTTTCAAAACAAAAGCAGGTTTTAGAATTCAGAATTGAAAAATCGGGATTGTGTAAAAGGAGAATTCTATCTCTATTGAGTTTATTTCAAGTTTTTCAGTGATTTTTATTTTGAAATTAAGAAAAAGAAAAGAAATGCTTCTAATCGTTTAAAAAAAAACATAAATATTCACTAAATACCAAATGAGTAATTGTTTTCATTTTCATATTGAATAATATATTTAATATGTCCTCCTTTTTGAAAGCGGGACATAGTTGATAAAACTTAGGAGAAAAAAAACTATTTGTTTTTGCAGTTAAACATTTTTCCAAACAATTTTTTACAAAAATTTTTTTATTGGCTGTAATAGCGCCCTCCTCCATTTGGCGCCCCTCAAGTGGCTGCTTGTATTGCTTGCCCCTAGGACGGGTCCTGAGGGTGCCAAAATTAGATTGAGAGTAAGGTTTAAAATTTCTCATATGAGTTCAATTTCTAAAAAACTATGGAGAATTTTCTAAAAATGAGAGAGAGGGAGAATTTTGAAGTGAATATCTGAACGGAATCTTTGAAGTGAATCTTTTTTTCTTTCTCTTTTTTTAGGGAAAGCTGGCTTTTAAAAATTAGTTTATTTTTTTTTAAATAATGAAAAGAAAATTATGCAGTTGGTTAGCCAGTTCAGCGCCCCTAAAATCTGGCGCCCGGGGCACGAGCCCCGTCTGCCCCCCTCTAGTTACGTCCCTGTCAGCTGCTTCTGGTAAACTATCCTAAACCCCTATCTGTGAAAGTAAACCAAAAAACTTTGTAAGATAATAGTTAACAAGTTACCGTTCATTAGGTGATGCGCTATTAAGTGCACGATGCCTCTACGTCAATCTCTGTTACATGGGATATATTTTCAAAAAATCTGGTATGGACCCCACACTACTTCCTTTTACGTGTAAATTTCTTAATAGTTGCCTTAAGTGTTAAAAAAAGTGCTTGGAGTGAGCAAGGTAACAGTTCAAATATTTACTCCCCTAATCTGCCACGAAACAATGCAAAAAATATTTTACAATGGTTAATTTTCTAAATATTGCTGATTTTAATATCATTCAGTGAATTTTTCGCAAAATATCGCCAATAGCGCCAAGTTGAACCCAAATTCAAAAAATATTTTTTTCGCCAAATTTGTCGCCAAGTTGGCGTCAAACACTTGGCGACCAAAGGCTTGGCGACATATCGCCAAGTGGTCGCGCCAATTCATATCACTTGAGTCTGCATTGAAATTAACACTGATTTACCTCAAAAAAGGGGTAAAACACCCCCTTGGGAACATTCGAATGCAACCACAAGGGGAGGTGCACAACTAGACCATCCTTAGAGCCTACATACCAAGCTAGAAGCTTCTACGGCATATGGTTTTTGAGTTATGCGAGGCACATACATACATACGCACATACATTCGCACATACGTCACGAGAAAACTCGTCGTAATTAACTCGGGGGTGGTTGAAAAGGATTTTTCGGCTGCTTATATGTTGGTAGGTACATATGCACGTGCTGACAGGTCGAAAAAACTACTGAACATTCATTCGGGGGTGAGCAAAATCAAAATTTAGATTCAAATTTGAGTGATTTTTTTTTTCGCGATCACAATACTTCCTTTAATACGTAAAAGGAAGTAAAAATTAAGAATTCTCAATGCCAGTTCTCAAGATTTTAACCTCAGTTCCCCATACCTATCATCTTTCCTCCATAGTTCCAGCGTATACCACCTTTATATTTCAATTAATGCGCAGTATACGAGTACTTTCTACTACTTCTATCACTGCAATTTTAATCTGTCCAAGGTAGGACACTGCTGTCTCGATTCCAAGGACGAAAGAAATGTTTCAAGAAAGGGGTGATCGATTTTTTTCGTTATACCTTTGCTTAACATATCGGTTTACAAATGTTGACCTCCTATGTTTTGCACTTCAATTGCGAAACGAATCTTGAAGAGAGTCCCAAACCTCCCTTCTGCTAGCATCAAATATAATCTAAAAATATCTCTTTTGAGCTTCAATGTTGAAAATACCAGTGGTGAGCAACTCGAGACAGGGGCGAGCGGGCCCATCACCCCTCCCAAGTTTCTGTTTCTGCTCGATTTACTCGATGTACTACAAACAGCAGTGGAGAGAGTCACATTGGAGACAGAAGACAGCTCAAAAATTTCGACTTACTTTCAGGTTCATAGTGTACTATGTCCGAGTCGCCACCCATCACAATGTCGAGACCTTTCACTTTCTCAGCAATCTCCAGATCAGTATAATAGCCGGAATG
The DNA here is from genome assembly GCA_038373865.1 of Uloborus plumipes. Lineage (NCBI taxonomy): Eukaryota > Metazoa > Arthropoda > Arachnida > Araneae > Uloboridae > Uloborus > Uloborus plumipes. The sequence continues at coordinate 124,811 of JAXGGA010002273.1, forward strand.
GCCAATGGCGATCAGCTTGTTGATGCCTTGCGCTTCCAAATTTCTTACTTCCTCTTGCAAAGCGGGAATTTCAGGGGTAAATGTAAAGCTCACAGCTGCAAATGTACGATGATCAGGAAAATAGTTATTATTTATTTTTATCAAACATTAGACATTATGCAGTTCTGATAGTGAGCAAAAAAAGTATGAAAATATAATTTGAATTTTGACATCTTGTATTTAAGTTACGTTTTTCGCAATCACGAATTGCCATAGGACTCTAATCGTTGTCTTTCTTACTTCTACAAGTGGCAACCTATCGCAATCATAATGGCGAAAAAGTAATGTTACAAGTACGTCACACCTTCAAACTTACTTAAATGACGAAATCAATTTTGATAAAAAACACAATGAATTTATTTACAAATATATACACTTATTTACAGTGGATCAGGTAACAATGGCTAAACATCCAGCAATTCGGCATATATCAACAATCACAGTTAACTCAACTGCATACCACGTAATTAAATCAAGTACACGAAAGAATCAGAGCTTAAACTAACTCTAACAGCACAACAGTTGATATCAGATTAGCTTGCAACTCACTTTTAGGAGCTCCTGTCTAACCCAAAACTGCCCGAAATATTTATCATGTGCATGTTTGAATCTCTTTTGGGGCCCATGTGATGATGGGGGCCCCTCGTAATTGCATCAAAATAATTTAAATCTTAATAAGCATAGTAGGCAGGAAAATAATTTAAATCATTCTTTTTGCCTTTTCTTTTTCGGAACTACTACTTTAAAAATGTGTAGATTTTCTTGCGACAAAGGCACTAATTTTTTTCCAGGGCTTGGGAACTGCTTATAGACTTGATCAGGCCCTCAAGATGTATATTTTATTTTTGCTCTAAGAGAATACTAGTCTGTTACTTAAAGAAAAACACAGATACGTTTGTGGTTTATGAGCTATAAATAAATTACGAATTTAAAAGGAAAAGCAGTTTACCCTTTCTAGTTTTCAGCAGAGTATCAGGATGTATGTATCCCACAACACCAATCTTTTCGCCGCCCACATCTATAATTGCACTCTTGTTGATCCTGCTGTACAAGTAACTGGTGTTCCTGGCCTGCATGTTGGCACACAGCACCGGAAAGTCCATTGCGTACAGAAATCCAGACAGTTCGAGAATTCCATTGTCAAAATCGTGATTGGACAAACTCTATTTTGTAAAAAAAAAAAAATATATATATATATATATGAGAGAGTTTACAATAAGCAGTTCTACATAGAGCTTGACCACGGAGAGATGGCACGTGACCTTGAAGCGGAAACGGACCTCTTCGTTTTATAATAGATAGCATCGGAGAGATCACACATGGCAGTGAAAACTTTAACGAACAAAGAAAATACAAAATTAATTTTCTCGCTAATCTTACCGATTTTAAAATGAAGTGGTCCATTTCCGCCCCAAGATCACGCGCCATCTCTCAGTGGTCAAGCTTTAACCCTTTAACTGTCATGCCCGAGATAGTCTCGGGCACAGCTGGTTTTCAAAAATGTCACCCCCGAGTATTACTCGGCTTCATCTCTTTGTCAAACCCGACTGTTTCTCGGGTTTGTGCTTGGAAAAGTGTTAAAAATCAAAATAACTTGACAGTTAAAGGGTTAACAGACGTATCAAGTTTTCGCGAAGAGGTAACAGACATATCTCACAAGATAAGTTCGTTGAGCCAAAAAACATCATACAAGTATCGTTTTCGGATATCGACAAAATCCAATAACATTTTATTGAAGTTGATTCCATGTTCTTCATAAAATTCTTGCAATGAAAAATGTATCAAACAAATTTGGAGTCTTTGTCGGCTGTTTTGTGCAAAAATTGATGCTTTTATTAAATGTACTAGCCGGGTACCCGGCCCTGCCCGGGTTTCTGTGGGTGTAGGGTGGTTTAGTGAAATCATTCATAAATTTCCCAACCACTAAAGTGTATATCAATAAA
>JAXGGA010002274.1:0-126789 GCA_038373865.1 Uloborus plumipes
GTAATATCTGCAAAACTATTGGAACATAATTAGTTTCAAGACTACCTATAAATTTAGGCAGAAATCGTGGACATAATAACTAATATGTTTCATATTTAAACTAATTGCCATTAATAAAATCACTTCCCAGAGGACTGTTTTCGCAACGATCACGATGCATACTTTCAGCACAAATGTGGCTCTCGAAGTAAACAAAGTGGCGTTTCAACAACGTTCACGGCGATTTCGTCAAATTCACACTGATTACTTTAAACTTCATGCCAAAAAGAATTTGCAAATGTTATAGATTTTTCGTATTACAGCTTTGAATTTGTTGCAGGGGACTGTTCGAAAAAACTCTGGACAGAATTTACTTGACAATTTTAAGTTTTAGAAATACGTAATTATACTTTATTTCATAAGAAAAATATAGCTTCATTATTCTATTTTTAGATATTAATTGCCAAATTTATGTAGTGTTAATAGGTTTTTTGAAATACTATCTTTAACAGTTAAACTATGGGATTCGGACAGTCAGGGGACTGTGTTTTTGGTGCTTAGATAATTTCTAGAAAAAAAAATTAAATTGTTATCGCTCCAAATACAATTGGCCCACAAAGTATTAATGCTTTTCTTGTATTAAGAGCGATAATTACTTAATTACACTTTACTATTTTTAAAATACTTGGTTCGGACAGAGAATTACCAGTTTACAGAGAATCGCCCATAAAAATCCAATCCTGATTATTCTATTTCTAAATTGTTTTAAAAGTAAAGCGAAACGAAAAAGCGGCGCCTAACCGCGAACTTTTAACGATTGCTGATTATGCGCAAAATAAAACTTTTCGGGGTATTTTTTTTTTTTTTTATTTTCATCTTGAAGAAACGGCTCCTGATTTCGAAATCCCGACGATTACCGATTTTTTGGTGGACACAATTTTTTTGCAGGAGCACGATCGTGAACGTTCGAAGATCGCCGATTTTTCGGCACATTTTCTACGAAAAATAATACTTTAGGAGTTTTCAATGACATTTTAAAATTTTCAAGGACTTTCCAGATCTCTTGAAAGACCAGATGAAATTCAAGGACTTTTCAAAGTCGCAGGAACCTTGCAATAACGAAGCAGAATGACAATGGATGTTTTTTTGTTCTTTCGAGATCGGGAGAAATAACCACCGATCCTGAGCGCTAAAATCCATGATAAACAGTCAGTTTCCATGACTTTTGGACATTTTTCGCTGAAATCCATGACTTTCCATGACCAATTTCGATCATATATGAAATCCATGACTTTCCCTGACTTTCCAGGTGCGCGGACACCCTGTAAATAGTTCAAAATTCAAATATACCATCTGAAAGCGCTTTAAAAGATCTATTTAGAAAGATTTGGTTTTTCTTTTTCAGGTCAAGGGCCCACCTGTGATGACGTCATCAAAATGGCCGCTTTTACTGGTAAATACGTTTGTTATACATTTTCAATTTAAAATTGTTATAACTTTTCAACTATTTGTCTTAGAAAATAAAACCAAGCACTATAAAATAGCTCCTTTAAAGCGCTTTTGAATGATATATTTCAGTTTTGCAATATATAAATCTATGATGGAGTTTTAAACAGTTACATGAGAGCATTTACCTGTAAAAGCGGCCATTTTGATGACGTCATGACAGGTGGGCCCTTGACCTCAAAAGGAAAAATTAAATCTTTCTAAATAGATCTTTTAAAGCGCTTTCAGATAATATATTTGAATTTTGAAATATTTAAATCTATGATGGAGTTTTACGGGGAGTTAAACAAACGTATTTACCTGTAAAAGCGGCCATTTTGATGACGTCATTACAGGTGGGACCTTGACCTCAGAAAGAAAAATTAAATCTTTCCAAATCGCTCTTTCAAAGAGCTTTCAAATGATACATTTGAGTTTTGCAATATTTCAATCTATGATGGAGTTTTAAGCAATTAAACGAACGTATTTACCTGTAAAAGCGGCCATCTTGATGACGTCATCACGGGAGTTCATGACCCCTGATCAAGTGTCTCCCGGCGGTTTTTTGTTCTTATATATGTACATAAGCTCTGTACCAAATTTCACACTGGTATCCGGAAGTGAAATATTTCGGCTGTTTTTGTCGCTAACTCCACGGACTAAACGGGCCTTCTCGGAATTCTTCTAACAATAGCAGCACCGCTGGGAGATGTGTGTTGAGTTCTTAGGAGACTAATTTGAGCATGGTTAGGTTACCACCGCACCAGGTTTCCCAGTTAATTTTCTTCGGTCGCAATTTGGCTAACTTTCTAAAAGATTTTGCATACTACATGTAGTCTTCTCGTAAACAATATAATTCTTAAAAATAAATAAAAAAATAAACATCAAAATGAACATTTAGCTTTATTTCAACATACTAAATGAAATCCTTGGCCTGAAAAACATATAATTTGATATAAAAACCTCTTTTGTGTGAGTTAAATTGCAAAAGCAGTAGCATAGGCCGCCATTTTGAAAAACGCCGCCATCTTGGATTAAAACGGTTTTTGAAAGTGCCTCTGGGTCTTAATTTCAATGTATAGCCCTAAACAACATTCCCACCAAGTGGCATCTTCTTATCACGATTTGCAGTTTTCCAACAGTTAGCTCCCGGGCTATAAGTGAGAAACTACTCCTATTCATATTTGCCAATTCTTATGGATTACACTTAAAATTTCCACATTGTAATTTTCATTTGCATGATTTTTTTTTTTTTTTCATATTTCAAACAGGGCCGTATTTAAGGGGTGGGTTTTTAGGGTTCAAACCTTCTCCGAATTTTTTGAAAACTATTTCAAAAAATGCTTTTTAATGCCCTTTTTTTCTGAAAAATATTACTATTTTATTTTTGATTTTCTTATTTACTTTTCAATTTCATTTGAAAAATAAAACTATTATTATTGAAGGATAGCAAATTAATTGATTTATCTGCAGTATTTATCTTTAATGCAGTTTTTGCAAACATAATTTCATACACAACAATACACCTTTTTAACTGGGACGAAGATGCTTTGTACACATCAGAATTTCTTCCATCATTGGAAAGATGTGTTTTTTTTTATTTTTCACGTTAATGCCCCTTAAAGTATCTACTGTAACAAAAAACAATAAAATATAGAACATGAAATCAAATCTCATTTATAATATAGATTTCATGCGGAATGTGTTGGTAAAACCCTCTCCGAAACAATAGTCTGGTTATGACCCTGATTTCAAAATCCTATTGCATTGATGTACCTCTAAAGCTTTCTCATTATTCTTTTTGTGTTATTCTACTCTTAGGACATCATTTATATTGTGTTTACCATTACTTTTAATTCCTTTCACAGCTCATATTCTGTAGTAGAGGACTTGCAAGCTTGTTATTTTGTTGCTCCCACTAGGAAATTTCAATCCAGTGTTTAACTTAAAATTATGATTTTTAGGGAGTAAACTTGATCATAAAATTTTGGGATGAGTTGGATGGGGATAAAATACCAAAATATGATAGTTTTGATAGCAAAAGGTAGAAAATATTTAGTTACTCAAATTAAGGATAAGTATTTTCTTAAAATTTTGGCAATCACATCAGTTTTTTTTTTTCTTATCAACCATTTGCGCTTAGTATTTGTTCATCATTCTTATTTTCGTGCAAATTTAATTTAACTCAAGCCAACTTTCAAACAGATGGTACAGTAGCAATCACAGAAACTTTTATTGATGACTATTTCAAGAATTTAACAAGTCTGTTAACTCCATTTTTTTAAACTCCATATTGTGTTGAAGTTATGAACCTTTATATTCCAAGTGTGGCCAAAAGCAAACACAAAATAGCTGAAAATTAAGTGTTTCAAAATATAAAAACTGAATATAATTAAAGCACATCATACAAAAAGGATGTACATGTTTGGCATTCAGAAATCAAAAGAATAGAAAATCTGTTAATGATACAATTTGCGTATGTTTTCCCTAGTAAGTTCTTACGGAAGAAAAATTATTGTATTTAAACAAAAATTAGTCAAAATATTATGCATAGAAAAATAATAAAAATAAATAAATAAATTAAATCTAGAAATTGTAACAAAAATACATTGAGATTTAGTTTGATTTGGTTAAGAAAGAATAGCGTAAAAGCAAAAGCTGACATTTTTAGATTTATAGATGGATTTGATTTTTGAAAATGTGCAATCTTTTTCCTAGAATTAGTTATTTCAAGCAATCCTTAGCTGAAAACTACTGCTCATCATTGATGCTCCATCAAGAAAGTAGCTGAAGCTGCCAATCTTATCTGGTTAGTTTTGGCCAATTCTTTGTTAAGTTCTTAAAAAAAAAAAAAAGAATGGAAGAAAAACATTGAGCTATAAGGCTCAGTGGCAAAAACAGAATGAGGAACACTGTAGATTTTCCCTGCAACCTAAAATTTGGATCTTTTTTACATATTTTTTTTAAAGCTATAATTTCCCATTTTTTCACTGCATTAAAAAAATTCTCCACCTTGAAGTAACAAACAAAAAGATAATCTTATCATACACAGCTAAGTGGGAAAAAATTAGACTTACATTTTTCATGGACAAAATACATAAGTTTATGCTCCTTGAATTTTCTAAAAAGGTTCTGAAATGTCCTTGGATTTTTTTTCTTGAATAAGAGCTCCTGCTGTAAAACAGATAACTACAATCGGTATTGGCCATCTTTAAAACTATAAACTACATTTTCGATCAATTGCTTTGTTACTAAGTTAATCTGACTCAATTTCAGATTACTTTTAATCTGATTGCATTGGAAAGCAGATGATTTCAACTCACTTGAGACCAGGGCCGTATTTAAGGGGTGGATTTTTAGGGTTCAAACCCCCTCCGAATTTTATCAAAAGTATTTCAATAAATGCTGCCCATTATGCTTTCTTTACTGAATTTTTTAAAACTTTTTTTTTAAATTTGTTTTAAAGTTATTTGAAAAATGGAATTATTATTATGATTAAATAATTGTACAGATTCAGCTTTTTATCTGTGGTATTTATTTTTATTGTAGTTATTGCAAATATCATTTCTTACAAAACTTGTTTTCTTTCGAATTTTGAATGCAGTTAATAAAAACACCAAAAAATTTGAAAATGCCAAACTGCATTTGTAATATTTATTAGTGTCATAAAGTATGAAAGTATGAATCTAAGAAGTATTAGTCCAAATACACTTCAATTGGTACATACATCTATTCTTTTGAGTTGTTGAAAGAACATTAATTATTTAATAAGGGTACGAGTAAGTTTTGTAGTACATACATCAGAAATTTTCCCTGTCATTTGAAAGTCCAGTTTATTTTTTCATTTATATGATGCTAATGCCCTTAAAGGAGCACCTCATTTAAATAATCTGAAGCAACAAAAATCAATAGAATATAGCAATTAAATCAAATTTAATTAATTGTGTAGATTTCGCCCGGGGAATGTTTGTTAAAACCCTGTCTGAAACATAAGACTGGTTACGGCTCTGCTTGAGACTATCCTTGGATGTGTTAACACGTTATTTCAAAGTGTCCCCAAGTAACCATATCTTAACGGTTATGAAAATACCAACCATTCTATATATATTCATTAGAAAATTTTGTGATAGCTCCTAGCTTTTTTAACTGAATCTGTCAAGTATAATTCTTGAATTTGATCTATTGGAAATTATCCTCGTTTGTAATTTTGAGGGTTTTTTTTTTTTCCTAGCACATCTCCAGAATTTTTTGCACCTTATATAATTTTAAGAGACTTATTTTTTTATTTATTTATTTATTCTGTTTCATATAGCTTTTTTTTTTTTGAAAATTTTTCTACCTAAGAAAGCTTAATTATTTCGGAGTGGCAGAAAGCCAGTTGATCAGCTACATGAATATGAACATTTTTCTTAATGCTTTATTGGGTAACGTTTGGAATTTAATTGTTATATATCGTAGATTTGTCGATAGCTAAAAGAAAAATATATGATCCGCTCTTCATGTCATTATATGTGGGTTAATTGTTTGGAATGGACCCAAAATTTGCATTTTTTTCTTGTCCAGTCGAGAAGCTGAGCAACTCTTGATCCAGTACTTCCAAAAATATCGATATGAAAGAAGGGCTTTGTGACCACAATTGATTTAGCATGCACATGTCACCATTGGCGAACACGTCTTCAATCGCCAGGCACCGAACCTGTGTCTTCTACTCCACTCACGAGTTTAACGCCTTTCCGATTTGGCCACCTAGGCTTTTTTCGCGCAAGTCAGCTGTATTGTCATTTTTTTTCCAGATTTATGTTTATACAAGTTATTTTTCATTAGAATATATTGTGGATATATTTCGTGCATCAAGCATGGAAGATTTTCAATATTGTCGGGTGAAAAAACCTCCAGGAAATGAGCTTTTATTTCATATGGACTTGCTGAAGAAAAAAGACGAAAAATATTTTAAAAATAGAAACAGAACTCAAATAGCTGCATTTTGAGAAATATTTTCCTACACAAATGAAAACTTTTCCATATATTTTTTTTATTTTAACCACACCTTTCTCCATATCACTCTATCTTTAAATGAATCTTGCAGTTCGTTAAGAACTATTTACTTATAAAACGACTGCTGATAGGAATCTATTAAGGTAACAGAAAGAAGAATCTAAAAATGGAATGTGGTGATTACACTGCGAATCGGAATGGAATTCGATTTCTCGTCTTTTATTCAAGCTAAATTTTTTTAAGCCGCGTTTTTGAATTTTTTCCTTTCCCGAAATACAATATCTATATTTTTCTTGGGGAGTTATAAATAAGAAAAAATGTGTTTCATTTTTTCGCATTCCTTATAATTGTAACTCCTCCCTAAACTTTAGCTCTATTTAAACAATATTTTGTGATTAGTTTGTAACCTGTTAGTAAAACTTGGGAGAAGCTGCATGCAAAATGTAATTTCTTTGCGTTGTTTTTAACGTTTGCATCCAGTTTTTAATACCCCATTCAGCGATAGCATTTAATTTCGGTTTGGCTTGAACCATTTATGTCGTTTTATGCATTTTTTTTTATTTTATCTATTGAAAAGCAAAAGACTTCCAACCTGTTTAAATTTCAACAGTGAATGATCCAAAATTTCATAATCGAAACACTTGAGACACGGAGTTTGAGAAGAAATATTCCAAGGCAGAAAGAAAAATTACCTACCGTGAAAGGAGAATTCTTAGAGACATATGAATTCCATACTACAATAAATCTCAGAAGACATCAATACTCCGTTGCATTTTTGATGGCAAAGATAACAAATATTGGCATATTTTTCTGTTATATACGAAGTTTTGCGTCATATTTGCAGATTCATATTCTGTTGAGACGGAAGTATCCAATTCCTTGTCCATGTGTACTTTCTGAAGAGGCCAGAGAATTCACATCATGTTCGCAAAAATTGAATTTCGTAAAACATATTCAACTCTGTCCTGAAAATACATTTTACCTTCCATTACTTCTAATGACAACGCCTTTCTTACGGAATAAAAAAAATAGAGGGAAAATCACAAAACTATTTAAAAATCAATGCAAAACAATATTAGCATGCATGTTAAACATAAAGTTCGTCCAGAGCTAAACGAGTTCACTTCCTCACCATCGATTTTGTAACTTCAGCAAAACTTTTTGTAACCACTTATTTATCTTAAGCACTTAGATTTAAAAAAAAAGACATCCTTTGAACTGGGAAAACAATGGTACGATTATGTATTATGGTGAAAGACCGAAATTAAATAATAGCAGTATTCACTGGTGATTCACTGACAGTGTTCGTCCTTTCGGCTATGCATTAACGACGTGAATGTCGACATTTACCGACAAATTTCAACATTTAGCGAACAGTTTTCGAACTTTCACAGTAACATAAATGTACACAATATAATGTAAACCAGAAAGAAGATTCCGTTCAGCAGCTCAAAAAGGGAAACAACCCTTTAACTTTACTGTGTTAAAGAGTGAATTATCATGGTCAGAATATTTTTCGCCGCAGGTACCGACCACCCTTGTTTTGGAAAGTTTTGTACTGTCCGTCCTTGAAAACCGCGCCCAGCACTCGCAAACAGTACCACTTAGAAAAGGGTAGATGGGTTGTGGGTGATAAATTTCCGAAGTTTTCAATTTAATACTTGCATTTGCTATACACTCTTGACATGCTCAACTAAACTATGCATTCGAAATTAGCACCGTTCCACGTTGTTTGATATGGCTCAAAGTGCTCTTGTCGTTTTATTTACGACTTCTACTCTCCATTTATGTTAACAGTTTCAGGAAACTCGATGAGGGTAAATAAGTCATTGTTTGGCACCTTTTAGCCCCTAACAACCCTTATTAGGCATCTGAAACAGGAAGAAACGTTTACTTTCACAACTTTTACCCTTCATTAATGTTAATAATTTCAGGTAACTAGATGAGGGTAAATAAGTCATTTTTTGGCACCTTTTAGCCCCTAACAACCCTTATTAGGCATCTGAAACAGGAAGAAACGTTTACTTTTGCAACTTTTACCCTTCATTAAAGTTAATAATTTTAGGAAACTCGATGAGGGTATAGGTCAACCCTAGTGGGATCTTAGATTATTGTATTGGCACATCTTTTATAGGTATGTTCAGTTTTTTTTCCTTGCGTGATTAAAGATTTTAAGTTTTTACAAAATATCTATACACATAGAGTATTTCCTAAACATTTTCCTTTGCTCATAAAAATACAAATATATTTCCGTCTGTGCAAGATTTTCAGCTCCAATGGCAACTGAGACTTGAATCGATGATGAAGGTTTTATTTCCATGGTATATTTATTTCCGAAAAGATATTTGTTTCTAACTTATACATCATGCGAAGGGGGATAAGAACGAGATCAGCAGGAGAAAGATTTTCGTATTTTGGCATCCTGAAGGATTTAAGAGATGAGAAGCGTTTTCCTTTTCTTATTTCGGTATCAGAAAGAATTTCGTTGTGGAAACAGTTTTCATTGATCTAGCAAATACTTAAAATAACTAAGGCTCGACCGATGCATCGGCCAGGCCGATGCATCGGCGCCGATGGTTGAAATTTTTTCCATCGGCCATCGGCATCGGCCGCCGATGTCAACATGAAAAAAACATCGGCCCATCGGCCTCAAAAACACCTAAATGCCGATGCATAGCCGATGTTTTTTTTTTTTTTTTTAAAGCTTCCGGAAGAGGGAATTCTATTTTCTCCATTTTTTACTTTAGAATTAAAAGTGCCTTCAACATGTGGCTTGAAATCGAGCAGCAAACGGGACTAACACAGTTTTGAGATTTTCCGAATCTGGCAGATATGCAAACTCGAACTGACATTCAGAAAATTCAGGGACAGCATTGCAAAATTTTTTGTTTGTGAGTTGCTGCAATCTTTCATATTTTATGCATGTTAAGCAAAAGGAGAACCGATTAATAAAAATCTATCTCATTATATTATTGACGCCACTAATCATAAACAGAATACTACACTGTTCCTTTTTTTGCGGCGCCGCCTTTGAGGGGAATTCCCATATTGCGCGCAGCAGCCGCCAGACTTCGTTCGAATGAGGAAACGAAACCAAACTAAACGCATAGATGTTGCACTTTGAACGCTCCCTGAAAACTCTAATAAAATATGTGGCGACTTCATTTTTTTTTTTTTTTTTTTTTTTGGCGTTGCTGGCAGATTTTTTTTTTATTTCCCATGGTGAAAGGAAGATCTGCTTAGTTTTAGTTGGTTAAATTTCTTTCTTCGCTGCGAAAGAAATCGCCGTTTTTTCGTTTTAATTATACTAAAATATCGCTGTTCCGGAACGACAATGACATAAATGTACATTTTTGAGTAATTGAGTTTTAGGGCTTAATGATATCACAAAGTCTTAAAGCCTAAGGTGAAACAACCAAGTAATTATACTTTAACTTTTGCCTCTGTCATTATTTTCTGTCACATAAATTAATTTTCAATGTGAAAACTTCAAATAAAAGTTATTTTTCTTCCTTTTGGTCTGTTGTAAAATTTCAGTTTTAGCAGTTGTGTCATTATTCTTTTGGAACAGCGATATCACTGTCTGTGTTTTAATTAATTTACTTATTTTAAATGCTGTATTAAAAGGAATTGGGAAAAAATGTGAGTAATTTTTTGCTGCGCAGAAGAATAACTATACCACGAAGAGTTTTTAATCTGAGTGTGTATTAGAATATTTTAATAGTATGCCATTTTCTGTTCACTTGAAAAATGCTCTGAACACGAGTGGCACGTTAAGTAATTTGTTACTCGAATAAGGATTGTGTGCTGTTTATAAAGACATATATTCATTGCTGTGTTATGGAATGTTTCATTTGAAAATATAGAGTAAGTATATATTTTAATTTTTGAAATTTATTGCATGTAGCTTTAGGTCCCTCATTTGGGACGTGGGGGGAGGTTGTAATGGACCCCCTGGGATTTTAAATTTACTGCTTTTTGTTATGGATTTCTGCTTGTATTTTGATGATTTTTTCTGTAAAATTCATCGAGCACATACCTTTTGCCCCCCCCCCCTCTCCTCCCGCCCAAAAACTAAAATGGCAGTCTAGTTTATATTCTTTAATGAATAAAGGATATGAAAATATCATTCCAGACTAAAGTAGCACCTGTTACTATTCCAGCATGTCACTATTCTTCAATATTAATATTGATACTTATAATATAGAATATACTTAATATAGAATCTTGGCTATTATATACTTTTTGAACGTCAATATTATACAGTTTAAAATTCACTGAAATATTTTTTAGTCATCGCTTGTGGCACAAACGCCGCTTGTACTACCTTCGTACGTAAAATGTTCAACATACAAAAAAAAGGAAGCTCGTACACTGTCAAAAATATCAAAGCACCTTTCTAAATGCATAGGGCAGCTGCAGTTCATGATATTTTTAAAAACATTTCTGGGAATTTCGCAATATTTTCTGCAACTTTGTAAAATCTTCTGAGTGTTTTGGAATATACTTTCTGTGCTTTCCAAAAGCGTTTCTGTGAACTTCGGAATCTGCTTTCTGTAATTTCAAAAAATGTTTCTTAGTATTTCGGAATTATCTTTGCGTCTTTAAACTAATTTTAATTTAATTAATTTTTCCACCTCTGAGATGAGCAATATTTAATTCCAAAAGGAACAAAAAATTCAATAAAATACTTTAATAATGGTGTGAAAATACAAAATTATTATTATTATTATTTTAATCCTCCAGTTTCTTATGTTAGAACTCTATTTTTATGAACCTCAACCTGTACAAATAATAAAATAACTGGTGGACTAAAAAACATAGTAAAATTCATAAATAATCAAAATTTTCTACTTTTGCACAATTATAAAAGTATTTTATTGAATTTTTTTTGTTTACTTTTTAAAATGAAATATTACTAATCTCAGCGGAAAGGGGGAAAAAACGAATCAGTATAATTCAGATATGCATAAACAAAAAGAGAAACAGAAAAAAGATTCCGAAACATTCGAAAACATTTCTGAAAATTTGAGAGAGATTTCTGTAATATTCGGAAAGGTTTCTGAGTATTTCAGAAAGCTTTCTCAGTATTTCATGAATCGCAGCTGCTGAAAAAGTCAAAAACGTTTCTGAAAATAACAGAAAGGGGCTTCCAACATGCTCAGAAACGTTTCTTAAAACAACAGAAAGAGGTTTCCGACATACTTAGAAACGTTTCTGAAAATAACAGAAAGAGGACTCCGACATACTCAGAAACGTTTCTAAAAATGACATGAACCGCAGCTACCCGACATACTCAGAAACGTTTCCGGATTTTTTTTACAGTGTGTATCAGTTTTAATAGGAATTTTGTCAATTACCGCCCAGACGATATCAAATTCTGCATCTTATTTTCTTCTCCATCTTTGTTGTATCTTTCTTTGTTATTTATAAAGCACTTTGCTATTATATAACTCAGTTGCCGTCAATTTATGATATTAGTCTGCATTGAAATTGAAATTGATTAGTCAAAAAAAGAAAAAGTAAAAAACACATTTGGAACATTGGATTGCAGCTGAGAAAGTATCTGTATGACTACACCCCAGGAGTGCCAACAGGGGGAGGGGGGACATTGGTGCAAGTTGCGCCATCAATTTTTTGAGGGGGGGGGGACTAATTATTTTTTTTAATATAAATTATTTACGTTTTTTTTCAAATAAAAATTAATTTCTTTTCTTAATTTAAATTATTTCTTTAATTTCTTTCGTGTTATTTATTTATTTATTTATTTTTGTGTGCGTGTATGTGTGCTTGGGATGTCTGGAAAATAAAAAAGCGATACTAAAATGCGCATAATTCGAACTTTCAAAAAATTAATAATATAAAAAAATAATAATAGTTATAATTTAAAAAAAAATGTTTAAAAAAATAAATAAAATAAAAAAGGGGTAAAAATAAAAAGCACAAGAGAGTTACGAAAAATGGGGGGGGGGAGGATTTGTGCCATTGAACTTGGGGGGGGGGGGATTGGCACCCCTGCTACACCCAGTACAAATGGTACGAATGAGTTCTCAACTTACTACGTCTCTTAGTTTTTATCGAGTGGTAGCAAAATAGAAATTTAGGCCAAAATCTGGATGACTGAAGAAGTAGAATGGAATGAATATATAACCTATGAAATCTCTTATAAACATTTATTTTTCTAATCGTTTGATGTTTTTTTGCCATCGGCCATCGGCATCGGCCATCGGCCGATGGAAGAGGAAAAAAATCGGCCATCGGCCATCGGCCAACTTTGAACAATCGGCCAACAATCGGCATCGGCCCATCGGCCAAAAAATGCCATCGGTCGAGCCTTAAAAATAACGGTTTGTGTTTAGTCGCATTCGACAGTTTGGGAGTCAACTCTCAAAATTTTTGAACTAACTAAATGGAATTTCTCGAATTTGGAACCACGAAAAATGAAACAACAAAAGATAACTTGTTGTGTCTCAGTGCCAATTCTTTTTGAAAGCATATTTGTTATGTGTCTAAGATTACATTTAAAATTCGTCAAACACTTTGATGTACAGGTGTTGGAAAAAAAAATGAAATTTTAAAATTGGAACAAATTTGAAATAGTTTAAAACTACCCAGTGAATATAATGGAAGTTAAAAATCAGCGTAAATAAAGCACAAATTAGGTAGAAAGTACAGCAATAGGGGGGGGGGGTTCAAGGTTACTTTGAAGTCTCTTCCTCAGTGCAAAAAGCTCAACACACAACATGAAAATTGTGAGAGAACCAGTTCTCCTTTGTTTTAATGCATATTCAGGAAAAAAAAACACTTTTAAAATTTAGGGAGCGCTGCCATTGTTAACATTTAACTTAATTGCATTTAGACACGTGAAAACTACATTTATTACCTGTCTCTGCATTTTTGTAAGTTATTTTATTATTGTGTGTAGTGCAAGCGGTGCAAATGATCATGACTTCAAAATTGTCAATTACATTTCATAAGAAACGAAGGGGCACTTTGAATTGACGACTTTAACATCGCTATTGTCAAGTCAAATGACTAAGTAGCTCTCTGACACAAGCTTTGATGAATTATTTGTATGAATAATGGGAGATTGGTCATTCAACTAATTAATAAAGCAGAACCTATGTATGAGAATTTGTTTAGGTCCAGAATTTAAGCTCATTTAGAGGGTATGTCAATCGTGACTAAAGCTACGAAGATTCTCAAAGTGAATTAATAACAGCAAGAAACAGTCAAGTAATCCTGTTTGTGTAAAGTTGTAAAATAATATAACTTGCAGAAAAAAACATTGCAAAAAAAAAAAAAAAAAAACGAAGGTAAGTAGTCAACACTAAAAAGTGAATGTTGATTTAACAGTATAATACAGCTAATTTTATGGTAATAAACTAAAATTTCTAATTTTACAGTAATGAACTGTAAAATTGCTAATTTTACAGTTTATTTAATTTGCTAATTTTGCATTTACGCATGTATCAGGTCTTTCCTGATCTTACCAAAATATTGATGACAAGTAAGATAGCAATAAGGGGAAGACTAATAGGAAGCATTTTGAGCAGGGTCAAGCAACGCGGAGAGCGATGCTAATTTACAATACGTAGTTCAGTTGAATGTGTCAAAAGGATTGCAAAAATGCATCTAGAACGAATAGGGATAGCATAGGGCATATAGGACGAAGGGTTGGGCAAATAAAGGTCATGCAAGTTGAAACGGAACACCCTGTATTAAAACACTTTACACACTCTCAACAGCCCTTTTTTTCTTACTTTAAAAGTTTTACAAGCAAGTGAGTAAGAAATAGAACAACACAGTACTCAAAATAATATAATTTCAACAGAGTTTTAAAATTTCTGGTTAGAATTTTTAAGGAGCTTTAATCTATATGCAGTGAAAATTAACTCGACATAAACATTAAACACAGGTTTTTTTATGATTTATTCACAAAGAGTTTTCCTTTCTAACAAATATTGTTAAAGTGATAAGCAAAAATTCTTTCAAAAGTACGCTATTTCTTACGGGATGTAACAGAAGGAATAAATATAACTCCAAAACACCGAAACCTTTATTTGATAACCTTTTCTATTGCTCTCGTATTAATTGATTTCTCGTCACTTTTATTGTCAGTAAAGAGTTTTGGAACTTTCGTACAAAAAGAGAATATAAATAAAAGCGTCTTCCCCTCAGAAAAAGATAAGTTAACAATTATCCAAACAGATATTGATGATATAGAGGAAAAACAAATGATATCCAGAGGTCAGGAAAAGGCGGTAATTACTTGGAAAAGGCTGGAGATTGTCAAGAAAGATTAATGGTAGGAAACGCAGGAGTAAGTTTTCAGGAAGAATATCACTTGGAAGTATTTATGTCAGATGCAAACATATAACAATTGCAAGGGTTGTTTCCTTAGGAAAGTTTTGCCACGCTGTTTTTTTTTCTTATTAATTTCAAAGACCCTCATTTGGTACACTGTAAAAAACGAACTGTTGTTTCTACAGTATAATACTGTCAGCGGAGGCTCCAATTTAAAACTGTAAAATGCACAGTAATAAACTGTTAAACTAGCGATTTTACAGTTTCTTACTGTTAAGTTATCAATCTTACAGTTTATCGCCGTAAAACTTAGCTGTATCACGCCGTAAAAACAGCAGCATAATACTGGCAGCAGAGGTTGCACTTTAAAACTGTAAACTGCACGGTAAGAAACTGTTAAACAAGCAATTGTTAAATTAGCAATTAATAAACTGTACGTTTATTACTGTAAAATTAGCAATTTTACAGTTTATTGCAATAAAATTAGCTGTATTATACTGTAAAAACAACATTCATTTTTTACAGAGTACAAAAAAATTATCGATAGAATAAAAATTAAACTTAAAGTTTGGAGAGTATGTTTTGCGTTTTTAAGTACCACACATATCGCAGGTGAAGAAATAAAATAAAATTCTGTTTTCCTTTATATTTAAAATATTGTTGACGCTCAAATAGTCATAGAGAAGGAAAATAATCGAATCAGTGTTGAGTTTTTTCGTATAAAGCAATAGCCTTGTCTTTAAAGGTATACTGCGCAGCTGGGAAAAATAATAAATTTGAATATTTATTTTGTTTTAATCGTACCTATGCTCATTTTGATTTTTTTTGTCAGTAAAATAAAGATGCATAATTGAAAAAATAGTATGACTAATCACTGATAGAAAGTGCGCAAGAATTATGTAAGTAGCAATGCTAAAATTAATTTATTGGTGCCTCTTACAGATCCCGTAATGTGACGCCAAAGCTATCTGTACGAATAAATAGAAATTATATTTTTGTAACTGCCTTTAAAATACGTTTGACAAGTAATATAAATCGCCAGTTTTATCATCAGTCAATGCAAATAGGCGTGGTTTTGCCATTTTTTGTTAAAGTTTACATTGTATGTGGACCCTTTGCCTCCCACCTGGAAAAAATTGAAATGACGGGCCTGCTTCAAATCTAGTTAAAGAGATAGTCTGAAAACAACTCTATTGAAAACAAGAGCTAGGAGAAAAATTGTAATGAGTAAATTTTGAAAAAATACAGATGTTTTTAAGTACATATGAAATGTAATCCTCTTTTCGTTGAAATTATTCTTAAATATTTGTTAAAGATAAAATCTTTTAACTCAAACTAAAAGCTACTTTTTGTCACATAAAATAAAATAATTAGAAATAAAGGGAACTTTTTGAAAAACAATTTTCAGATTCAACGAAGCATTCAAAAAAAAAAGGAAACTCGTAGTAGAAAGGGAAAAAAAATTCATATTTCCATAAACTGAAAATTTTCTGTTATTTTTAAGAGTTAACTTCATTACTAAATGCAAAAAGTCACGCAAAAAAAGGAAATCTAAATTAGCAATTAGCATGTGTAACTGACTGTAAATTTTAATGAAATATTAAAAACGAATTTTTACGTCTTCGCGATTGTTTTAATGCGGCGTGATTTTTGTTTTTGATTGGAACTGTTAAAGAGGATCGAGCATGATTTCTGACCAATAAATAGAATTTGACAAAGATCTTTTTTCCATATCGCAATGAATTTTCTTTAACATAAATAGCGTGGAATTTTGTCGCATTTTTTAAAGTTTTGATTTATTTTTAATTATCGGTGTGATTTAGCATGTAATTAAAAACTAGCTATGCATAAAATGGCTATTAATAAGGATTTAGTTAGAACTTTTGATTAAGTTCTTTTTTTGTACGATATTAAAAAACCATATTTATTGATGCCTGATTAACAAAATTATCATTAAAATAGCAAAAACATGTTTTGATATTTTAACTACAATTGAAAAATGTTTACGCGTCCAAGAGCATTTTTTAAAAACTTTAATGTCGAGAAACAGAAACGACATTTTAATTTCCTTTTATGCTTGAAGAAACTTTTTTTTGTCGCTATGATTAAATATGGATAAATGGTTAAAATGAAAAATATTTTGGAAAATGAATGAAATACTTGATAATGTGCGCATTAAGTATTCATATTAACAAACTTATTCCATATTTCAGTTCTTATTAATAAATTGAACATAGATGAAAATTCGTTATAATAATTGCATAGCACACTACAAAAAATAATCAGTTGTTTTTACAGTATAATACTGGCAGCAAAGGTTCCAGTTTAAAACTAATATGCAGAGTAACAAACTGTAAAACTAGAAATGTTTTATTTTATTACTGTAAAGCGGCAATTTTAGTTTATTACCACAATTTTACTGTTTATTACCACAATTTTACTGTTTATTACCACAAAATTAGCTGTGTTTTACTGTAAAAATAACAGTATAATACTAGCAGCAGAGGTTCCAGGTTAAACTTCACTTCACACTCTCCAGGGTCCCCCGTACCTACCACAGCTTCGTGGTTTAACCGGGATAGGGCCCTGAAGAGCGCTCTGTTCTTAATTTTGAACCAGAACCTAGGGTCGAGCAAACCCTAGGGCCCAGCACCCCCAGAGGTATCGTTTCACTTGGAAGACTTTGTGACCACGATATTTTTAACGCCTCCCAGCCACCATTAATCAAGGCGGTGGATCTTTGATCGGCTGGGTTTCGAACCCGGGTCCCTCCGGACACGAGTCCGATGCCTTACCGATCGGGCCACCACGGCCCCTTCCAGTTTAAACTGTAAAATGTACAATAATAAACTGTAAAATTAGCAATTTTACAATTTATTACTGTAAAGCAACACTTTTACTGATTTTTAGGGTAAAACTATCAATTTTAGTTTTTTTACTGTAAAATTAGCAATTTTTACTGTTTGTTACTATAAAATTAGCAGTGATATAATGTAAAAACAACATCTATTTTTTACAGTGCACGTGCTTTAGGAATGCATGACATGATTACTTAGCTTCCCAAATTTTTATCGTCTGGACGATTTAACCAGTTGTGCTGAATCCCAAGGATAACGCACGATTTTTTATTGGTTAACAAATACACGCTAAGTCCACTTTTTATGAAAAATAATTTTATTTCAAAAATACAAGTTTAAAAGCTCCTTTACCAATGGCTTAAAGGCAATTTCAGTTGAAGATAAACAATATATATGTCACAGCATCAAGTTGACAAAATACACGTGTAAAAGTTTTCATTAAAGATATTAATTCGTTTCCATATTTGAATTAAATTAAGGATTAAAAGCATTTTTTCTGAGCATCATTTCGAAAAATAATTTCTACACCCACTCCTAAACGACAACTGGTTTAATTTTACATCTAAGCGCAAGATCCCATACCAGTGAAATTGCAAATAATGCATAAATATTCAATAGAAATTTGCAAACGTACATCCCGATTCTATCTCGGAATAATTATTGTGAAAGCTCCCACGGACTGAAGATCTAAATTTATCGAACTTGGAACCTACATGTCAGTCAGTTAACACTAATGTTCAGCCTGGAGCTAACCGAGTTCTTGGCAATTCTCCTCAGCTATGCATGGCCAAATGGCTTATTACTCATAGAGAGATAAAACCGTCTTTGACACGCTAATAAGTTTCGTTTCATCCGAAAACGCGGGAATTTGTGCGAATGGCACGTTCCTTTCGTTATGCCTTCAGATAAAGAGTGGGGAAAGGAATTCCTTCAATAATATAAACGCTAAAGTAAAATATTTCTCACGAAATGCGCTGCTGTTTGGGGCTCTTTATAATCATTGCGGTTGTATAATCATTGCGAATTTATACAGGGCGTTCCGTTTCAAATGTAATGACCTTTATTTTCGCAACCGTATGTTATATATGCATACTTCCAATCTCAAAAATGCTCAAAATTAGGTTCAGAGTTAAGATAGTAACAAAGGAAGAAATTTGACGAATCGCGGTAAGTTGACTTCTCAACCATACTCATGCGAAATTGTTCCATCTGATTTACTTTCGTTTCAATTGTTGTATAACAAAGAGCGAGAAAGAGAGAGGAGAGAGAGAGAGAGAAAAAAAGAAAACTGCATTTTCTTCAAAATGGCACTTTGAGACCACTTTGAGATACTTTCATGTGAAACAAAATATTTTCTATATATCCAGGATGAAAAAGATGCACACTGGATGGCAAAAAAGTTGTTGATACAAAAGATATTTATTAAACTACGTTATTGATCAAGACAATGAACTTGAGGAAAATCTTTTATTAAAAAAAAAAAAACAAAAATACAATTTAACTGTCCGCCTAATATATTTTAAACAGCGTTTTAACGAATGTAAGTTAGGACATTAATTGTTAGTAACAGCACATTCTTGAGTTGAAAATGATGAGCCAAATATACATTTAGTTTGACAGAAATATTTTTTTTTTTTTTGTATTTTTTCTTCCAAAATGTATAAACTAATTTTAAATTAATTGTTACAAACCTGTGACGCTATGTATACGCAGTTTTGGAATTATTATATTTCAGCTAAAATTTTGAATTGTAATTTCCAAGAATTATATCCTAGATTTTTTTTCTCAAGCACTATTAGTATTTGTTATGCTGAAAAGGACAATTAAAATTTCATTCGCTTGTATAATAGTGTTTACATCGTTCAATATTCTGCATGTATATTTTGATTATAAATTGCACTTTTATTCAGAAACATTTCTAATAATCTGAACACATAAAAGTAGATTTTAATATAATCCATTCCTCATTTCAGTGCCTTTAGCTACTGAAGGATATGCTTCAACCGTTGCTTTTATGAATGCTATTTATGTTTAGTTTTGTAATATTTGTTATTTTAATAGATGACTTTTCGGGACCGAGTTTGAGCAGTTGACATGATTTTAATTCCAGTATACAAAGCCCTCGTGGCGGTAAAATTAATCTTGATGAGCCAAGGGGGATATATCTCTGCCTTTCAGCTATAGGCAATGTAAATAATCTTAAAGATAATGTACGGCAGAATAATTAGTGCTATAGTTTACCTGTTTACAAAATTTTTGGATAATCTAAAAGCTAAGAAAATTACCAAAGTATATTATAAGAATTATCATTTCTGAACTTACTTAGTATGTAATTGTTGAAAAAGCAATTGAAAATAAACATACACGAATTTTTAGTAGTAAAGTCTAATGAAAAACATTCGTCAGATTCCAAAAGTTTCTTCCCAAATTCTTTAAGATAGAATCTTTATGACACTTTCATTTTGGATCTTATATTTCAATCAAACAATCACATATATGTTTCATTACAAGATAAAAAGATTATTTAACGTGCAATAAAAATATTTTTTTAATTTAACCGATTAATGCCTAGCTTCCCTTTTTAGGGACGGTCCAAAAACGGGTCTGAATTTCCCCAAAATGACCATTTCAACCAAGTAATAGTGTTCAATTAGTACCTTGGTATTGTTTCAATTTGTTATTAACAGATTGCAGCACATAACCATTGCAAAGTGTGTTCCGTAGCAGTTTTAATATGATCTTTATCAAAAATGACATCGTTCACAATCTCAAGAAAAAAAGCTCAGCTTTCAAAGTTATTCCCAGCTTCCCGGTTTATGTTAATTGCTGATTTTATTTCTTCTTATAAAATGTCTTTTTAAATACTATATCGTAGGCAGAAAATTTTTTTAGTAAAACAAGTATGTACCCTCTGGGGTCTATCGTAACTTTTAAGGGACGATTTTTCTTTCCTTAATAAAACAGTTATTTTTTTTATTAGTTTTCCCGTCCATTAACACTGTTTGTAATCAGTATACAAAATATCTTTGGAAAAAAAAATGTCAGGCATTAATGGGTTAAGTTTAATTATTTATTGCATAAAATTAAGTGGGGAGCAGGGACACATTTTTTCACATATTAAAAATAAATTTGTGTTTCGAACTATTATCCCTTAAATATTGCCCGAAAAGGAATTAATTTTATTGTTTCAGGGTCTGTTAAAAACAGAGTTCGCTATGAAGGCACCTCCGAAAGGGTTGCGTTGTTCATACTACAATATCAGCAGATTTTAAAAAGAAAAAAAGTAAATAAGTATTAATATCGCTTAAATAATAAAATGCAATTTGCGCATCTACAGTATGTTTTGTTAAATGCTAAAGTTTCATGAGATACTTTGATTTACATGCCACCTTTTGTTCTGAGTGAATATTATTGTGCTTTTTACGTATTAAAAGCTATTACTTCAAAATGAATTGTTTAAATCTTTGCAAGATAACCGATGAAAAGCAGATTTAGGGAAGGTAAATTATCTTTTATTGGGATTGAGTACTGGCTTTTATTAAACTTTCCATGGATTTTCTTTAAAAATAAATATCTCACAAATATCTCACAAAAATAATTGCATAGCTCTAGTTACAATAAGTTGCTACTATATTTTTAGGATTTTCTTAATTTTCTGTATTGCTTTTTGTATATTAAGCATTTAAATTTTTTTATGCTAAATGTAAAAGTTACTTTTACAATAACTTGCCTTTATGAAGGATAGTTTAAACTATTTGCTCCTTTGAAACACAAATGCAAAAATAATGAGTAAGTTTAAATCTGATAAAAGTATACAGTTCGAATATAAAAAAGCAAAACAGAGGCCATAAATTTAAACTAATACTTTGTATGAAGTGGGTGCTCTTTGGTCCTTTGAATTAATAGTTTTTAAAAGAAAGCCCATTAAATAGAACATTAACAGGTACAAATTATCAGTTGCTCCAAATTTCGTCCATTATCATTTGATGATTTACTTTGCAATGACAGAGCTATGCTATGAAGGATTTTAAGTGGTTGTTTAGTTCGTTTGTGAAAATACCAACAATAAAAACATCGAATAGTAAAAGTGTCATGATGCATTTTAACTATTTGTCATATAATTAAAAGTCAGGAGTATCACCTGAAGAATATCGTGAAACTAATTCCCTTAATCGTTATCATTCCATTAGTACGGAATGGAATTTTTTAATTGAAACTTAATACGGCAGAAGCAATCCCTGGAGAATTTTTCTAGTTTGAACTTTTCCTCTTTAGTTTAGTGGTCTCTTCAAAAACCAAAGAGGTTTCTCTAAATAGCGTTGGAAGAAAAGCCAAAGTTTGTAGAAGGAAATTACCCAGGCATAGCAAGTCATTGAGGGGAGTAATCTTTTCGTTCGTACCAAAGCGTTAACGAATCATTAGCGCTAACGGGAGAATAATAATTACATTTTCGCTTTATAGGCTTTAATTATAGAAGTACAATTTAAGATTACGCGGTTTGTTCAAATATGTTGAGTGCTTTGCTGCATGCGGAGGCAATGCAGCTCTTGGGATAATCACCTAGCCCACTTTGCAAAGATTATTCTGTATAATGTTTGGGGGATGATATCTATTAAAGAATTCGAATGGCTTTGGTAGTTCGAGATTAGATCTAATTGCTCGATGAATGCTGGGAAATATTTCGATTAATTTGCTTTCTGATCCAAGACTATTTTAAGAGTATTGCTTTAAGTTGTGTAATTTCAAAACTGGAAGCTGAAAACAAACAGGGAAACATTTTATTACAGTAAAATTGAGTGATCTCATTGAACGCCAACAGAAGCTGAGTTCTTTAATTTTCGTACATTTAATGCTACTGTAAAATCTTAGTATGCTTTATTCTATTTATTTGTTGTTGAAAAACTTCCTGATTTAGTAATACAAAGTTTGGTGTTGCATCTGGTTGCTTTAATTTAGATATGGTTGGTCAAGCAGCTTAAACTGAGAATAACCTTATTTTATGCAGTTAAATATCGTTCATTTACCATTTTCTCATGTTCTTTACTACATTTATCTAAAAAAAAAATCAAGATTTTGAACACATAGCAGTTTGTTAGAGAAATAGTTTTTTTAAAAACCTCATAAAGAAAAAATATTAGAAAAATTGCAATCCATTATTTACGCTTTCCGAGTCCAATAAAACCGGAAATAATAAATTTGTTCACTTCTTAAGGAATTCTACAAAAATGTTCATATAAACTTGTTAAGCAAATTTTACCGAGTAAATATTGGAAAAGAAATGAATTGCAATGAAAAGAAGTCTTGTGTTCTTATTTTTGAAATAAGTTGATAAAAAATTTACTACCATTATAGAGTTATAAGCACTCAAAGATTGAATTATAGAAGCTGAAAAACAAATAAAGCCCATAATGCTAAACGAAATACATGATACTTACCCTTAAGTGCCCTTGTGGGAAATAACCCTTGAAAGAATGACGATGTTTTTGGTTAACTTTTGTGAAAGGGAAAAAATATTTGTTTTCATAAGTCTGCTGATAGTGTACAATAAAACGTTTATTATTTGCTCTTAGTATTTTTTCTGTTCCCGTTACAAAGAGAAATGATAAGAACTGTTTAAGGGTTTTTCAGCATCATTTCATATTTAAAAGAGATTTTTGACGTTTAAGTGAATGAAAGGAGAAAAAGTGAGAACAATGGTTTTACAAAATCGAGCGACTAAAAATGACTGTTAGCTTAAACTAATTGCTTAACATGCTTACTGAACTTCCTGAATTTCTTTAATGCGTAAACACTCTGAGTAACATCAAACGAATTTTTCTCTTGCTGTCTTCTTCCTTATTTAAAGAAGATGTTTTTATTTGGAAAAAAGGAGAAGAAAATCAAAAAAGGCTCGGTACAATAGCACATATACAAATGGAAATAGTTTTATGAAAGAATTGGCAAAGAAATCATTTGAATTGATTTGTAAAGTTTGACTAAACATTTGCTTTAAACTGCATTTGCATTATTTTGGTAGAAACTTTCTAATTTTAAATATAAGGTAAGTCGGGGGAAGATGCCAGTCGGGGGAAGACGCAAGTTTGAGCATAATTCGTTAATGCATCGTTAAGATTGCATTACTGAGCTACTTGTATGAAGTGTCAGGTCCAATATACACTGCTCGACATTGAAAATGCAACACCAAGAAGGAGTAGTCAGAAATTGATGAAATTTGGTTAGAAGACAGAGACAGCATGGAACAATAAGTGATATTTATTTCAAAATAAATAAGCAAAATTTAGAGCGAGGACGGCGTCGGCTCAGTAAGAAGTAGGACCACCGCGAACAGCGATGCACGAAGAAACACGTCTAGGCATGGAGTCCATAAGCCTGCGGATGGTGTCCTGAGGGATGGCACTCTATTCCCTTTCAACCATTTGCCACTGTTCTTCCTCTGAACGAGGCAGTGACAGGTTCTGCAAACGGCGTCCAATCACGTCCCACACATGTTCGATTGGTGACAAGTCAGGAGAGTATGGTGGCCAGGAAAGCATCTGTACACCTCGTAGAGCATGTTGGCTGATTCGAGCACTGTGAGGCCGGGCGTTATCCTGTTGAAAAATTGCATTTGGCAGACCCTGAAGGTATGGGATTGCCACCGGCCGCAGTACATTATCTACATATCGTTGGGCCGTCATAGTGCCCCGAATAAGAACTAGAGGTGGTACGGAATTGTATGCAATAGCGCTTCAAACCATTATGCCACGTTGTCGCGCTGTGGGGCGTTCCACAGTTACTGCCGGATTCGATCTTTCTCCACGTCGACTCCACACACGTATGCGATGACTATCGCTGGACAAACAGAAGCGGGATTCATCTTAGAACACTACGGTTTGCCATTCTGCCATCCACGTCGCTCTGGTCCGGCACCATTCCAAACGTTGGAGTCTGTGCTGTGAGGTCAATGGCAGTCTTCTTAGCGGGCGCCATGATTGCAGGCCACGTGCAACCAGTCGACGGGAAATGGTTCTGGTCGACACAGGAACATCCAGGGTACCTTGCACGTAATACGTAATACAGGGTACACGTCTACGGTAAAATTTGCATGAATTTCTGACCACTCCTTCTTGGTGTTGCATTTTCAATGTCGAACAGTGTAGAATCTGGCTTGGCCATTTGTTTAATTCATCGTCTTAATACGGCGCTGTTTTTTTTTTTATCTCGTGAACATTAACGTGGTGAATACAACTTTTGTAATATTATGTTCCTCATACTTAGAGCTCATAAACGTATTTGCTATTTTGATTAAGATATTAGCAATATCAGTGAGTTATGCATTATGTTACACACAAGATGCATGCAGAAGAGTACCATAACACTGTAGAAATAAGGAAATAGGCGTGTGTGGCATCTTCCCCATACACTTGGGGGAAGACGCCACATGGTTCAGAAATAGGTGAAATGAACTTAATTTTATTTATTTTTTGTTTTATAACACTGAATAGTATCGTGTAAAATAGAAAAGAAATGACTTGCGTGTTTTTTTATGCTTTCGTGTAAGGTATTACAACTTTAAAAAAATAGAACTCTATTTCATTAATTTCATAACCATTTAGAAGACAATGCCTCGAAACAACAAAAGAAAAGCTTTTCTCGCTTCTCGATCCCAATCAAATTCGCTGACAGCTGTAGAAGTTATAAAGAACGCACTACAAACTGTGTGGGCGCAGAAAAGATTTATGGAATTCCATATAGAACTTTGAAGTGACGCATAAAACGTCTCACGGACAAAAAAAATGTCTTAACTAATTCCGAGAAGAGAGCAACTATGCGGGAAAAGGCCCAAGGAAAGCTAGAAAAGGCGAGTAAGAGCAAAACACATAACAAGAAACCTTCGAAAATACAGAAGAAATAGAGACATGTCAGCTAGTCATCCTCAAGTGGAAAAATTCCTCTACATCCGAGTGTGTGACAGTTGGACGATGATAATAGCGACGATTTTTTGTGCAACATTCAAAGGATACTTCTATGCTAAAAAAGGTCCCAAGTGTGATTGGATTCAGTGCATCAAATGCAACAAATGGTTGTACGAAGATTGCAATGATAATCATTTGCATTGAGTGAAATTTTGTGTAGGCTATCATTCAAATTTGTGCAGCTATTATTTTTTTTGAACCAAATATGACTAAATTCAATTTGCTTTCCTTTGTTATTATGTTCGCATTTAAGTTTTTAATGTTTGTCTCAATTTTTTATTTCTTGGGGTGTTATGGCATCTTCCCCCATAACAGGTGGCATACAGGCCCATCCCCATACAGGCCCCCCGTATATATGGGGAAGATGCCACAAATAAATAACTTTCTTAAAAATTAAATTCTGACTTAATTTTATACTCTGAAGAGTATTCATTGGTATTTATGATCAATAAAATTATTGAAAAATAAAGTGTACTTGTTTGTATGGATTTGTTATTGCAATTTCCACTGTAATCATCAAAATTTCCTTAGCTGTGGCATCTTCCCCGATTTACCTTAAATGCCTTGTGATTTGTATAGAACTTGGATAATTCTTTAAGATCTTAATTTATGCAAGCATTAGAGTTTTCAATGAAAATTTTAAAATTGCTTAATTATTTAATAATGGTATACTAGAAAGTTATTTTAGTTCCAGACGGAACTTCTTGTGGTGGATGTCTTGTGGCTTCCATTCTGGTAATTGGGGGTGCGTTGCTTCACTTTTCCAACTGTACCATAACTTGGTGTGAAGTTCGACTTACTGCACACATGCCATAAGGACCAGTTTAAAAATGCCCAGCAGCCTAAAAACGGAACGCTTGTTAGTTACTGCATACAAAAACCTGTAATGAGTATATCATTTTACTAAAGCTGTTTTTCACAAGTTAAATAGTCCTTCTTCTTGAGAAAACCAGTTAGAGCCACTATTTGGACATCAGAATTTATTTATTGACAGCTATTTTCAGACAAATCAGTCAAGCAGCGAAACAGCATGGGTAGCCACAGAAAGTAATTTTTTTTGCGAACTTATTTTTCATAAAATTAAACTATTTTTAAATGATT
This sequence comes from Uloborus plumipes, assembly GCA_038373865.1. Classification (NCBI taxonomy): domain Eukaryota; kingdom Metazoa; phylum Arthropoda; class Arachnida; order Araneae; family Uloboridae; genus Uloborus; species Uloborus plumipes. Next base: position 26,681 of record JAXGGA010002274.1, read on the forward strand.
TGCTTAAAATTGATCACAGATGCCTTCTGCTCGTATTTTTCTCACATACCTGAAAAATATCCCATAAACAGGACGTTAAATAACTGAATAAATATGGCAACGGCGAACTATTTTGAGCCTAAAATGTATGTAAACCATGCCAAGTAAGAGTTTTAAGCAGATAAAAATTGAAAAAAAATTGTTAAAAAAAACTTGGGCATAAATGTGTTAAAGGGTAGAAAACCATTCACAACAACGCATTCACACAAGGAAAGAACGAGCACAAGAGAGAGAAAGTACATCCATACCCGAGCCGGGATTCTATCCGGCACTGGATTAGAGTCAGACTCTTTAACCACTAGCTAAGGTGTCCCGCGGAACTTCTTGTTTATTGCAAGAAATTCTGAACAAATGGAGACTCTCGACAAAATTTATTTGTGGATTCTTTTTTCATGCATCAGCTCACAATCTCTATTTGAAGGAGTATTCCTTGGAGCCCAAAATGCATGTCTGCAGATTTTTTCGAATTAGCAATTTCACCATTGTTTAATTTACTTTTAAGTTCAAAATATTTATTTTTTCTACTCTAATAGCATTAGTTTGTATATATGCTAATACATTGCTATACAAAAATTATTCTTCGTGCATGTGTTGTTCAACACAAATTTTTTACACTAGTTTCTGACTCAACCTTTGTATAAAATTTTTTAACTTTTCAAAGGACTCAAAAATACGATTTTTGCTATTAAAAATGCAACTTAATTGAGTCTCTCTGAATAAAAAAAATCGAGCATTAAAAAAACTCGAACTCATATTTGAGATTTATTTTTATTATTTTCCATGAAAAAAGGAAGGAAGTTTAATTTCCTCGTCTACTTCGTGTAGTCTTTTCATGGAAGTTTTATGTCCAGTCGAAAGCATTGAGAAGTCGATATTTTCTCTGTGTGAAAAAAAAATGTTTACTGAAAGAAAGACTAGGATTAACTAGAAATTAGAGGTATAAAAAATTAGCTAGAATTTCTGAATCTTTTAAAATTTTAATTATAGGAAAATACAGTTTTTATGGACTTGGAAGTACTGGAATCATTAAAAAGGAACTTCTAATGAAATTATTCTCATGTTACAATAATGAACTTAATGCAAATTTTTTCGTATGTTAAATAATTTTTAATAAATTAAATTTTACTTAAATATAGGAATTAGTTGAAAAAGTATTTGTGAAATCTAAAACGGTTGATTAGAAAGTGCTATGCGCTGTGAAAGAGGTCACTTCATACATGTAAATAACTTAGAAAAACTACAATTAACAACATTTTTCAATATATTCGCAGCATTTCTTCGTTTCAAAAAGTTAGTTTACTGAGCATGGAAACGCAGGATAAGTATGTTACGCTCTGTTGATGGTAGTGTTGTAAACATTTTGTTGCTCAACTTTCGATAATCTTGTGCCCATCGACATTTGATATAAATATCTTTTATCAATAATTTATCTTTTTTATGCAAATGACTGTTGCGGAATTATGATACAAGTGTTAAACTAATTTTATTTTATTTAGGAAAGATTTATATAAAAGTTGTAAAAGGAAAAAAAAGCCGTAAAATCATTGACAACTGTCTTACTATTTGCAGCATTTTAATCATAGCTACTTTTACTCGAGCTCGTCAGAAGTGTCGTATTAAAAGCTTCATTTATTAATTTGTTTTTGTTTTGACTTTTAGCCTTGTATAAGAGTCATTTCGTTGTAGTTCAGTTATGAATTTGATTCTACTTTCGTATATAAGCATATATATCTGTGCAAATATTGCAGATCAAGGGATTAAATTATGCTACTACATGATTTACTGAAGTTTCACTGCTAGTATATTACGAAAATGAATTTCATATCCTCTACAAAATCCCAACAGGATAGTTCTGTTTTCGTATAAAAGATCCATGTTTTGTTTCGAAATATTATTTGCTTGATCAAAACGAATTTGCGAAATAATATGAAGAAGATTTATTATGCTAGCTAGTGTTAGAAAATTGATGTTGGCGTAGTAGAAACTAAACTTGCTTAGCCTTTGACGAATGTCTTGTTCAATAAAACACCCAAGTGCTTTAGTTTATTAAGACTCTTCAAAGATTAATTTACCCATTTAATCTATATATAAAAAATGGATGTATGTAATATACATTTGTATGTTTGTTTGTATGTTTATTCTTCATACAAATCCACAATTTTCGTCGGATTTTCATCAAATTTGACACAGAAGTTCCTTGATGCACTAGATTTCACATAGGCGGGTTTTTGAAATTTTTAAAAAATCCAAAAAGCTCAAAATTCAAATTTTTTATTTCAAAATGTATTCCATTATTTTCTTTCAATTTTGAATCGATAGAGTAATGGAGATTCTGATTTGTTTTTGCCTTTAAGCATACATATTGATAAAATTTAACGCATTTAAGTATGAGCATTTTAAAACAAAGATTACGGTTAACAATGAATTATCAATTTAAGGCTCACCTATTTGATTTTAATATGAAATAAGTTAAACATAATGCATTGCCGGGCAACGCCGGGTAATAAATATATCTTAAATCAAAAGTAGCAAGTGTAAGTAAAAATACATTACTTAATTTGATATTACTTTAGAGCGATTCCATACCAAATCACCGAATGGGGGTCGCACGAACGACTCGGATTTTTTTTAAATTTTATACACAGATTGATGGTATAGAGGTATGAAAAAGCCCGAAAGGAAAGTTACCTGCTCCACTTATTTTCTGAGATACATGCCCTCAAAGTTTGTCCGCCACGTCAAAATACTAAAAAAGTGATGTTATTTAATCATTTTTTATAAAAAATCGTACTCATGCAAAATAAAAGTGTTAGATATCTATGAAAACTAATTACTCCAGGCATTCTGAAAAAAAATACTAGAACGTTCATAATGAAAATTGCCAAGGTACAGGGCTCTTTGAAGTTGTCACCACAAAAACTTGATTTTGCAGATTTTGCTAAAATTCAGGCATTTATTACAAAATAAGGCAAACAAAACCAAAGGTTCTCTCACTTTCTGGTAGTGTACAGGTCCTCCCTGTAAATTGCTACGCAATAAATTTTTTGGGTTTCTCACTCCTTCTTGGAAATATTTTAGCATAAAAATAAGCCATAAGGCAAAAAATGCGTTTTTGGCCATCTTGGCAGCCATTTTTCTCATAAAGGGGGAGCAGTAGAAACTTTAATTTTTTTTAAAACAAGCCACTGATATGTTAGCTATTCACAGGAAAAGAGTTTACTTTTGGTTATTTCTCCCATTAAGAGATATTCTGCTGACAGTATATGCATGTTTTTCGCGATGACCATATGCTTTTGTTCCCCCTCTCATGGACTTAAAATTAATTAAACTAAAAAATAATTATATATTTATTATTAGCTGTATTATCTACTCAATATGTCATGAAATTTAATTTATTAAATCATTGAACAATAAATTAGATAATTGATGAAAACAAGAAAAAGTATTTCTCTGATGCCTGAGCATTATGCATTCATAATTATAAAGCACTAAATACTTTCTTGAGAAATTAATTAACATAAATGAGCTCTAAATAGTTATATTATAAGCAATACCCAATCTTGTGATTGGGATACTCCTGTTTTTAATTGAAGAATTTCTTGAATATCACATGAATATCAGGAAAATAAATGAGGTCTTTTCGTTTGATGTAGGATACTTTATGACAAATTTCATTTGATGGGCTACTAACTGAGCATGGTGATAAAGAGCTATTAATTTCAGCATCGAATTCCATTTTACCTTATTAACAGTTAAATATTTATAAAATAATTAAATAAATAATTTAATATAAAGCCATGCTTGAAGAATTAAAATTAGTGCAACTAATTTATTCCCATACTGATCTTTACAAAACTGACATGCGTTGAGCACTGATAAGAACTGACAAGAATAAGTTTACTCACTAAAATACTAGTTCACAGATACTATAAAGCGTACATTCTATTTTCTACAAAATAATACTGCAACAAAGAACAAGGGTATAAAGGGGTAGGTACTAAAGAATTTCTTGAAAAATCAATTAAAATAAAGGAGCTTCGAATATTTATCTCATAGGCAATACCCAATCTTGTGATTGGATGTTCCTGATTGATGGCTATAAACAGGAGGATACCCTTGTTCTTTGTTGCAGTATTATTTTGTGGAAAATAGAATGTATGCTTTATAGTATCTGTGAACTAATATTTTAGTGAGTAAACTTTTTCTTGTCAGTTCTTATCAGTGCTCAACGCATGTCAATTTTGTAAAGATCAGTATGGGAATAAATTAGGTTGCACTAATTTTAATTCTTAAAGCATGGCTTTATATTAAATTATTTATTTAATTATTTTGTAAATATTTAACTGTTAATAAGGTAAAATGGAATTCGATGCTGAAATTAATAGCTCTTTATCACCATGCTCAGTTAGTAGCCCATCAAATGAAATTTGTCATAAAATATCCTACATCAAACGAAAAGACCTCATTTATTTTCCTGATATTCATGTGATATTCAAGAAATTCTTCAATTAAAAACTGGAGTATCCCAATCACAAGATTGGGTATTGCTTATAATATAACTATTTAGAGCTCATTTATGTTAATTAATTTCTCAAGAAAGTATTTAGTGCTTTATAATTATGAATGCATAATGCTCAGGCATCAGAGAAATACTTTTTCTTGTTTTCATCAATTATCTAATTTATTGTTCAATGATTTAATAAATTAAATTTCATGACATATTGAGTAGATAATACAGCTAATAATAAATATATAATTATTTTTTGGTTTAATTAATTTTAAGTCCATGAGAAGGGGAACAAAAGCATATGGTCGTAGCGAAAAACATGCATATACTGTCAGCAGGATATCTCTTAATGGGAGAAATAACCAAAAGTAAACACTTTTCCTGTGAATAGCTAACATATCAGTGGCTTGTTTAAAAAAAAATTAAAGTTTCTACTGCTCCCCCTTTATGAGAAAAATGGCTGCCAAGATGGCCAAAAACGCATTTTTTGCCTTACGGCTTAACTTTAAGCTAAAATATTTCCAAGAAGGAGTGAGAAACCCAAAAAATTTATTGCGTAGCAATTTACAGGGAGGACCTGTACACTACCAGAAAGTGAGAAAACCTTTGGTTTTGTTTGCCTTTTTTTGTAATAAATGCCTGAGTTTTAGCAAAATCTGCAAAATCAAGTTTTTGTGGTGACAACTTCAAAGAGCCCTGTACCTTGGCAATTTTCATTATGAACGTTCTAGTATTTTTTTTCAGAATGCCTGGAGTAACTAGTTTCCATAGATATCTAACACTTTTATTTTGCATGAGTACGATTTTTTATAAAAAATGATTAAATAACATCACTTTTTTAGTATTTTGACGTGGCGGACAAACTTTGAGGGCATGTATCTCAGAAAATAAGTGGAGCAGGTAACTTTCCTTTTGGGCTTTTTCATACCTCTATACCATCAATCTGTGTACCAAATTAAAAAAAAAATCCGAATCGGTCGTGCGACCAACTTTTCTTTTTTTCGGTGATTTGGCATGGAATCGCTCTTTAGAAAAACAAATATATATATACTTCCTAAATTATATTAATATCTCTCGTTACTTCTTCTGATTTGTTTTTGGTAGATTACTTCAAAGCGTACCACATTAGCTGATAATGAGTGGCCATATTTCTGGCTTTTCTTTTCTTGACACTATTTGCACAAGATGTTGCCTTTATAGATTATGTGCTGAAAAGACGTTCTGTGCAAATACTCTGACTGAATTTGTATTCGACGAAGAATTTCAATCAAATACGGTAATGAAATCGATAATTCTTCTTATTTACTTAGGAAGTTCATTTGGAAGAGGTTTTTTTTTCTCTTTTGAATATTTACTGACGAAGAATGAAAAATCTTGTATTTCATTCATGTTTTAAAGAAATATTTTTAGCGACTAAAAAACTATACAAAACTCTTTTTCTATGTAAAAACATATTTGTTACTGTAAAAAAGGTAACCAGTTTAGTTTCTTTCCAATTTTTTTGCCGATGTGATCAAGGAAAGTATAACAATGAAACTTTTTCACAAGAAAAATTTAAAATATTCAGGAATAGTTTTATGGAAGCACAGCATTTTAGTAAAATAAATTTTAAAACTAAATTATAACAGAAACAACCAACTGGTTTGCTTAACTAAGTATTAGAACATAAAAAGCTTGATTTAAAAAAATGGATAAATAAAATAAATAAATAAAAATTAAACAAATATTCTAATTTAGCAGCTTTTATTCAAAACAAAATGATATATTTTCTTTTTCATTGTTGTTAAAAAACATGCATAAAGCAATTAGCTGAAAATTTATAACAAAAGCTTTATAAATGAGTAAGTAATTACATCAATAATAAGATAATCTACAACGGCTATTTTTTTGTAAAACGCCACCAAAATAATTTAGTATTTTTAGAATTATTCATTTAAATCTGACCGGAGAATTTAAATTTGAATGTCCATTCTGTATTGAGCAAGTGCATTTGTTAAAAGATTTTTGGGCGGGATTTTTTTCATCTCACCAGAATTCGACCAATTTATCTGAGTTCTCTCGAGTTATCTAACGCCGAGCTTTCAAGATTCTACGGTATTGTTGAAATTGCACTCTATTCCGGAAATGAAACTTATGTAGCAGAAATGAAGAATTAAAAACAAAAAGTACATTCTAATTTTATTCTGTAACACATTTATGACAGTACGAGACAATGTAAAGTAAAAATACGCATTTTTTAAACAAGTTCTTTCATGTTTGTTAAGTCAAAAAATGTTACAACGAAAATACTTCAAAAGCTAAATATTGTTTTTTTTTTTTTTTTTTTAAGAAACTTTATATTTTTTAAATGTGCTTCAGAGTAATACTTAAAGTGAGGCATAGAAAAGATCTTTGCAAGAAATACATGCAAGTATTTAAGGAACTTTCCGAAATTTGGTAAAAATGGAAATTAAAGCCTTACAACATTTTTCAACAACGTCAAGAGCAGATTCTCAAGTAAAGGACCAAAGAAGTAATTTATTAATTCCACCATCTGAACTTAGACGAAAGATATCTCAGAAGAAATAATAAATCTAGGTTATCTTTTTAATCAGTTCCCCAGGAACTTTTCATGGAATATAATGAAGAGAAAAAAAAACTTTCTTCGCAAGAAATATTGGAAAAGAAATGAAGATATACCTCTGTACAGTGAGAAAAACCGCATCTTGGGTTTGTAAGTGCTCAGGTAACGAATTCCTTGGCATTATGGATCCGGGAGTAATCAAGAATAATGTTGTGGAGACACGCAAGAGAAACGAAATAATATTAAATAAAAACATGATGGTGAGTCTAAAATGCCCTCGAGAGAAATAATACTGGGGATGAATAATGTTATTTTTGGTTCTTTTTTATTAAAAGAGAAATATGTTTCTTTTATAATTATGTTTGTCGCGTACGTTTGATTCGCTGCATTCAAGAGGCTTTTATTTGTAAAAGTAACGTTTTTAGCAAGAAAAGCTCATGTGAGTTATGTGAGTTAGTTTTTCTTTATTGCATTTAAATACAATGGTTTTTAAACGATAACTTATCACTAGTTTTCTTGATTTTGGAGCAAGATTGTGTATTTTTCCCCATTTAACCTTTGGTATATTTAAGGTAGAAATAGCTCAAGATGCCATTAATTAAAACTATTTAAAGCGCAATGTTTTTGACTAAACATTTGATGGAGGGTCTAAAATACTCTAGAGAGAAAAATATATTAGAAATGAATAATGTCGTTTTTTGTCCTATTTTATAAAGAGAGAAATATGTTTCTTTTATAATTATGTCTGTAGCATGCTTTTATTCTCTTCATTCATGAAGCTTTTATTTGAAAAAATAGCGTTTCTAACGAAAAGCTTCTTGAATTAGGCTTTCTTGATTGCATCTTAATACGATGTTTTAAAAATTATAACACATTTCTGGTGCAAGGTATAAGCAATTAGGTGTATTAAAAGTACAGTAATATTAAATAAAAACATGATGGCGGGTCTAAAATAACTTTGAGAGATATATTTCATTAGATGAATAATTTTATTTCTCATTTTCTTAATTAAAAGAGATGAATGCTTCTTTTCTGATTATGTTTGCCGCATGCTTTTATTCGTCTCATTCAAGAAGCTTTCATTTGAAAAAGTAGCGTTTGTAACACATAAAAAGCTTATTTGATTAGCTATTCTTAATTGCGTCTTAATACAATGTTTTCTGAAAGGTAACATGTTTCAGATTTTACTCATTGTGAAGTAAGTTTGCTTTCTTTCTCACGTTAAATATATTTAAGGTGTAGCTAAATTAAAGTAATTCATTACTTTAATCAGGCGTAGGGGGCCTTAGACCCCCAAAATTTTCAAAATTTTTTTACTCGGTAAAAATTTTTTTTGATGTATTTCCAACTCAAAAAAAAAAAAAATAAAATAAATAAATAAAAAAAAATAAAGATGTATAAAAATTCATTTTCAAATTAATTTGGGACATAAAGGGTTAAGAAACAATACTATTAAATGAAAATATGATTGTAGGTCTATGTTTGCTCCATATGTTTGATTAATTTCGTTCTGGAAGATTTTATTTGAATACTTAATTTTTTTTCGCACAAAAATGCAGGCAGGTGAGCTTTTCTTTATTGCATCTCAATGAAATGCTTTGAAAGCGATAACATGTTTTAAGTTTTCTCGGTTATGAAGAAAGCTCTAGAATTATTTTTTTTACATTAAATACATTTAAAGTATGAATAAGTTTAGGTGTCGTTAATTAAATGCATTTTAGGGGCAATAATTTTAAATGAAAACATGATTGTGGGTCTAAAATGTCCTCTATAGAATAATTCTTATGTTTAGTTAATGTTATTTTTGTTTCTTTTTTTTTTAATAAGAAGAGAATTATTATTATTTTTTTTTATAATTATGCTTGTAGAATACTTTTCATTTGCTTCATTTAAGAAGTTCTTATTTGAAAAAACAATGTTTCTTATGTGATTTAGCTTTTTTTTATTGCATTTAAATACCATGTTTTTAAAATTATAACATATTACAAGTTTTCTTGGTTTTGAAACAAGATTATGCATTTCTCCTTATTTAACATTTGGTACATTTAAGTTGGAAATAGTTTAAGATGTAATTAATGAAATATTTTTAATGTGTAATGGTATTTCTTAAAAATTCGGTGCTACCCTCTTCTTGAAAATACCTCCGAGAGAAATGATTTTGAAAGTGAATAATTCTTTTTTTCTCCTTTATTAAAAGAGAAAATTGTTACTTTTTGAATTATGTTTATCGCATATCTTTTATTCGCTTCATTCAAGAAACGTTAATTTAAAATGCAATGTTTTTCGGAGAAAAAGCTTATGTGAGTTACATTTTTTTATTACATCTCAATACAAAGTCTTTTAAAGTACAACTTGCTACAAGTTTTCTTGATTATATGAAATAAGCTTACGTATTCATTCTTTTCAGCATCAAGTATATTTAAGGCATAAATAATTGAGTATATTTGAGGTGTAGTAATATTAAGTAAAAATACGATGGGAGGATACGAGATATATAAAGCTGGAGATGAATTGTGTTATTTTTAGTTCTCTTTTATTAGAAGAAACTAATGTGTTACTTTTATAAAAAACTGTTTTTAGTATTTTTTTAATTTGCTGCATTCAAGAAGATTTTATTTTCTTGACTTTTCTATAACTTTTGTTACATAAAAAGCTTGAGTGATTTAGTTTTTCTTTATTGTTTCTCAGTGAAATGTTTAAACTATAACATGTTACAAGATTTCTTAACTTCGAAGCATACTTATCTACTTCTTCTATTTCACACTGAGTATATTTAAGGTGTTATTGATCAAAAAAAAACATCGAGGGGAATAATTATAAAAACAAACTACATATAATTCTGAAAATAAATAACGTTATTTTTAGTTTTCTTTTGTTAAACAAGAAGAATGATTACTTTTACAGCTATGTTTGCCCCATACTTTTATTCACTTCATGCAAGAAATTTAAATTTCTTATCTGAAATAGCAATACTTGTTAAACAAAACGATTATGCAAGTTAGCTTTTTTTTAATTGCATCTCAATACAATTTTGTTTTGAGTTTAGAAGCAGTAAAAAATAGCACAAAGAAAAAAATCTTCTTCTTTTTTATGCCCAAAGTTTTAAAACTGATTTTGTCAAATTTCATTTTTAGAAAAAAACTACGCGATTCAAGTTTGGTTAAATTATTTAAAACTAATAAATCATTTAAAAAATTGTTTAGGTTGATAATGTTTATGCAATCAAAATCGTTGGCTACTTTGGGAACAATGCGCTTAAATTACATCAAGCTCTCAAATATTTTCATTCAAAATATTTTCAATAAATGCAAAGACTGAGTTTCCTTTTTAAATCTCTGTTACATAAAACATGTTTCTTTGTTGCAATAATGATCTATTGGTTAAAAAAAATGCACTCATTATGAATAATTGCATAAAGTACTGATTAATGCTGTTAATCAACATTTTTGTCACTCTAAATCTCTTGATTAATGCAGACGCTTTATCAAATTTCAAAATTGTGTGTGGTGTGCATTAGAATTCATTAATCACATAAATTAGAATAACCAAAGTTAGAAAATTAGAATAAAAATTCAAAAGATAAAAGAGTACATCCTTAGGCTAACTAGATATTAATCTTTAAATTTAAATATCAAATGAGCTCTATTCATGAAGTTTTCTTTAAAAAAAACGTTTATCCTATTCTTATTTTTTACAGACGCTACATGACGTTATTCTCCACATAATCTTTTCCATAATTCACCTCATTAAATCATTATGACACACAGTAATTCCCGTTAACATAATCGGGTGAAATGTGAATTTGGGTAAAAAAGAGAGCGATCTCTTTAATGATAAGTACTTTTAGGTTTAGTTTTAGTGCTAATTTTTGCAAATGAACATTAATGATCTATTATTCTGAGTTACGTTTTTCGAGATAATAAGTAATGAAACTTTTCCCAATTTATCTTGTTTGACAAGAAAGTTTAGAAATACTATGTTTTAGTTTGAAGTGTTTTGGATATACTGCCGTGTTAAGCGCAAAAGGGGTATCTGCAGTCAAGCTCAAACTGAGATATTACTCTTTAAAGTTTTGCGCTACCATGTACTTGATTCAGATGTTACTTTTTCAGAAATTTTTACAAAATATTTCCCGTTCTCAAATGACCATATAATTTTGTATTTTGGTAAAATACGTCACAAAGAGACACCTGGTGGTGATAACTCAATTTTGTTAAAAAGTGCAGATACGACTTCTGTGCTTAGCACGGCAGTAAATATTTATTTATTGTACACTGCAAAAAAAAAGTTAATGTTTTTACAGTATAATGCTGAAAGCAGAGGTTTCAAAAACTGTAAAAGCGCAGAAATAAACTGTAAAACTAGTTATTTTACACTTTATTACTGTAAAACTATCAATGCTACAGTTTATTACCATTAAATTAGCTGATTTCAAACTGTAAAAACAACAGTGTAATACTGGCAGCAGGTGCTCCAGTTTAAAACTATAAAATGCACAGTAAGAATCTGTAAAACTAGAAATTTTACTATTCACTACTGTAAAATTACTGTAATTAGCTGTATTATACTGTAAAACAACATTCATTTTTTACAGTGTAATATTCAGATCCACACGTTCATGATATAATTATTATTAAATTTTTTTCGTCGATCTATATTTTAAAATATCTTTCGCTAAAAACAGTTTATTTTCTTTTACTTTTTAATTTGGAGAAGAGTGCGTTTAAAAAAAAGCAAGCAAACAAACAGATAACTAAATATAAGAACATTCAAAACTTTTTGCATCAGGCACTACTTTTTTCGCGAAATGCAATATTGTTCAACAGACGGCAAGATCAAAAACTAATCAGAAGATCCGTTTTATTCTTATTGTTCTAATTGCTAAGAAAGTAAATCTTTTGCGAAGTTGCGAGTAATTGGCACTTGGCTTCTTCTAGTTTCAACTTGTAGGAGCAAAGAAAAAGCACTAAAGGTATTTGAATGTACGACAGACTAATTGACTGATGAAAATCAATCTTTGTGTCATAAAAAGAATGTTTCAAAAAAAAATTCTAAGGATTTGTTCCGTACAGTTGGTAAAAAGAATGTTGTTTTCCGAAAGCAATAATTAGTTTTCCGTCAATTATTTCTGAAATAATACGAGGGTTGCTACTTATCTTTCGGGCGTAGTAATGAAAAAACAATTACTTATGATTAAAGCTGGTTTATTGTTTCTATAACTATTTTTTAAGAAGACTGATTCACTTTTGAATCAGTGTCGAACAATTTTCGAAGCATTTTTCCCACTCAGTTTCAGGTACTTAAAACATGCATTTTAAAATCATCAATCGCATTTTCGGGTGTCGAAAATCGCTGATTGCGAGATTTATTTTAAATGTTCGTGAACTAAAAAACTCTTTAGGCGACTAGTTAATGCTGTACGAGGCTTAATCTATCAACTCGATGGTTTAATCGGTCAAAAACTCCATTGTTTGAGACGTCACACTTGAGCACGCTTTGTCGTGATGAAGAAAGATTCGCTTCATTTGCTGCTTTTTTCAACTTCAGTGATGTCTTCCAGCAAACAAGTGGTCAGGTAACATTGAAAATGGACAGTCTTGTTCTCCTATAACGCTACTGTCGTCACGTTACCAGTTATTGCGAAGAAACAGGCAGAAATTTGCTTCGATAGTTATTCCTATTTTGTTTTTTTATGATATATACATGGTGTGTATTTAAAGTAATGAGAATAAGTTCACAAAAAATAATCTATTAGAGATATCGCTACAAATCTTTAGTAGTCTTCAAAATATGCTCTTTGACCATCTTCACACTTCTACAGGTGATATTTCTACGCTTCGTGCGCCCCCTGGTAGCCACCAACTGAAGCATCCTTCAGAGCATGCGTGCAAGCCCTTTTGCCATCATCTAGGGTCCCGTGGTGGCGCCTTTTGGGGGCGGTTTTCACTTTAGGGAAAAGAAGAAGGTCTGTTGGGGGGAGGGGTTCAAGGTCGGGGCTTTAGGGAGACCGTGGAAGATGTTTTGAAACGGCCTCAGGGTTTTGCTTTTAAACTTCCGTTAAAAATTTCAGCACGAGTTTGTCGCAAATCTTCCTCATCCCAAGATCCTCACTGATTTTGTGCACAACTATTTTATCCATTCCTAGCTGTTCTGTGATCATGCGAACACTTAAACGCAGGTCTGTGTTCAGAAAATTTCGCAAACGTTGCTCGTTTTCTGCGGTTCTTGATGTTGACGTGTGACCTGCAATGGGTTCGTCCTCCACGCTCCCCTCGCCTTCTTTAAACATTTTGTGCCATCTAAAACTTAAGCTTGCAATAAGCTTTCCCTGCCGTAAGCTTGCTGAATCATTCCACGCAAAATTTGATTGCGTAACGCTGTTCAATGCTTTGTCGCATTTTGAGATTGCACCCACTTCTTTGAAGACGTCTACGCCTCACGTGATTCCGCCTCAACTAAAGCCAGCAAGCGACTGCCGAGTGAAGCGTTATCAAGGTCGAAGGCCACACTACCGACTACAACGGGTCGGATCCCCCTCTGGCGTACAGTCGCATCAGGACAAAAATATTCTCATTACTTAAAATGCAGACCTTGTATTTTGTACCATTAAACCTGTTACTTTCTCTCCAAGGGTCCGCCGTTAAACGATTACTTTTCTTTAATTATTTATTTGGGTGAAATAAAAATGGTGTTTACACTATTTTTCTATTTATTTCTAATTCGGTTCAGAGAACATCTTTTGAAGAAGATGAAAATAAATGTTGTTAATATTTCTCCATTTAATAATTTTATTTTTTAGAGTTTTATTTTTTTATAATAGTCTAAATTTAACACTGAACAAATCATTTAAATAGATTATATTACCTTTAGAACTACTATTAAATCTGGCTAACATAATTTAATAAAAAAATACAATGTTAAAGATCACAAATTTTCAATTATGTGCAGACGCGTGTTTCAGGATTACAATGAACTCTTCTTTTCAGTACAAAAAGAGGGGAACTTATTGGAAAAAATCCTTTCCTTGTAACTAAAAACACATGTCTGCAATTATTTGCGTTTTAATGTTGTACGTTAACCTTTTTGTTTAGAAAAGATATGTACACTAGGGTGGAGCGAAAAACAAAAATTTTGGAATTTTTTTCTGTAATACACGGCAAAAGCTGTGCATGCGTAAGTACAAAACACGTGTAAAATATTATCAAGTTTGAACAACTCCTTTAGGGTCCTACCAGGGCTTGAATTTCTCTAAAAATACGAAAAAATGTCAATTTTCAAATTTTTTTTATAAAATATAAATAATCACCATTTTTGTTTGATAACCATTAAAATGCTTCCTTTTAACACTCTTTTCATACATCTTCAAAATTATTTACATTCTATTCAGTATTAAGTTCGTACATAAACCGTAAAGTTCCGTGAAATTAACCAAAAATTGACTTTTTTTACTATTTTTTGCAGATAGCAATAATTCTTCTTTTGTAATCCAGATTCTATTTTTTTGCAATGAATGGGCAAAATGCAGCTTTTAGTTGTAAATGCAATTATATTTCGTTACATTAACAGCCCAGAACGCACCACAAGGAGGTAGCTGCATTTCGGGTGTCATTCTGCCTTTCCCATCCACCCAGCCATGTTGTTTACATATTTTCAACACATTTATACGGATGCAATTACTATCTGATGTTAAACGGGTTTCTCCTTTTGATTCAAAGTTTGAAGTTTGACTCAGGACTCAGTTTTTACCTTGACGATTGCGAACATATAGTTTTTCATTTAAATTCATATCTTGTCTCTTCCTTCAATAGTAATCTGCCGTTTCACTAACCAGTTTTGAACCCTTGAAACAGTCGAAGTGTAGAAGAGGTATAGGGGAAGGTGGGGTACCTCGGACCTATTTTTGCTTTTCAATTTTTAATTTCATAACTATTTTCCAAATTTAAAAACAAATACCATAAGTTGAAACTTTATGATTTTTTACACTACATATAATTATCTTAAAATTTTTTAAAACTTATTTCAATTACATTTTTTGTAATAAACATAATAATGCACATAGAACCGAGGTACATTACCGGTGGTGTACCTTGGGTTTTGGGATGGTGTACCTTGGACCAATGATTAATAGGTAAAGAAAACATGATTTTCAGTAAGAATATCACTATTTATCAATCAGTAAACCACACATAAATTTAGAAATACATTTTTAACTTGTTTCAAAGATAAATAAAAATTTAGATCTTATTATCTTGCCACGTTTCCCTTTTTAAAAAAATACCAAGATGCTCTACCTCCTGAAAACCATACTAGAGAGTTTTTTTAAGCTGCACTTATTTCCAACCAAGATTGTAATTGGATAAGTCTATTCCAAATGTTAACTTCTCGAGCTACCTATCTAATCCACTAGATAGTATTGGGTGTGGCAGCTTGAATATGTCCTTTTTTTCAACTTCATAAATTGTAGGATCTTCTCTTGTAAACTTCCCACAGTTTGGATCTTTTTTTTTTTTTTACAAATTTAACTGCATATTCATCATTAGCAATAGAAATTATCTCTGCAAGAAAATATTTGATAGCTTTTTTGCCAGCAAATTTCACCAAAACAAAATCGCCAATCTAAATATTAATGTGATCTGCTTCTTCTAGCTCATTAAAATCTTCCTCTGAATTATTGGATTCCTCATAAAAATCTTCAATATTCTCAAGTTCAGAATCTGAAGAATAATAAAGTTATCTCTTAGCTGGCTTGGTAGGGGTTTTTACTGTCTTAGTTTGCTTTACTTGTTTCATTGCCCCCTTTTAGCCTTTTCTATTTCAAGACGCTCTTTCCGGGATGTATCGGTCAAAATATAAGACGTTCTTTTAGGTCTTTCCCCTATGGGGTCATTTTTTCGGTAGTGCATTTGGATGTGGCCTTATTTATTCAGGGGAGTAACAATGCTTGGCAAAGAAGTACTAGCTTCAAATGTTGACACACCAGTAAAATCATTTTGCGTGTTATTTTCTTCTTGCTTTTGCACTGAGCAATCATTGACATTTGATGGGAGGAAATCAAAATCTTCAAAAAATATTTTCATTCGCCGTTATATAAAGCGTCCAAGGACTGCAGTCCTTGGATGGAATAACCGAGTTAGCGTTGTATTGCACAGATAAATGTAGTTAAGAATTCATCATTAGCTTTACCATAAATCATGATTATGCAGTTGCAAAACTGCATATTAAGTTTATAATTTAAGTTAAAATTTTTAGTTTTGGAAGGAAACATTTCACTTGAATTTAAAAAGGCATTTCAAAAAACTAAAGAACATGAAATTTTAGGAGTTGTAATTGTTATGCACTGCAGAAGTGTGTACCTTGGACCAGTCCAAGGTACACCACTTGTATTGGGTTCGAGGTACACCACTTGGTTATAAAAAACAAAGTAGCTGACCATTGTGTTACAGTTTGGATTAACTCTGTTTCAAGCACACGGTGTTATAGCTAGAACATGACTGTATAATGCATGACCCTCGTTTCATAATAAACAATATATGTTTTAGAATAAAAATACCCAAAAGTAACCGAAAAATCTTACTTTTGAATGGTGGATTTCTTTTTATAGTAATCTTTCAATCAGATAAGCTTTCAACAAAACAGAAAGGTATGCTGTGAGACCTCTAGAGGCACATATTTCAACTACACATGTTGCTATTCAAATATTTTAATAAGCAGAGCTGTAATCAGCCTAGGTCCGAGGTACACCACTTACCCCTACTTATTGAATCACTGATAAAGTACAGCTTGTTTTTGAAAAGTTGTCTTATTGAGGTTGCAAGAACTCGGTGGAAGATACCAAAGCTTTAAACAGGGATAAAAGTACTTGATGGACATTGTCAAAGTAATGCAGAAAGAAAAAAGTGACCCTGATCTCACTATCAAAAATTGGAGACTTTTCAGTCATTGGCTTTCATTATTTTGAGCTAACAGAATTATGAAGCTGTTGATTTTCAAGCTGAGTTTCTAATGAGATAAAGATACTTGTCAGTTATATCATTAAAAAATACTCTTCTGTATGGTTCAAGAAATTAGAAATTTAAAAAAAAGAAAGAAAATTTCCATGGAGCTGTAATCATATTTAAAATTACACATTCTATAAAAGTTTAAAACTATAAGAATAAATTGACTGGTTAACGCGTGTTTACTTTCCTCCCATTAATGATGTCAATTAAAAAAATATCATAGTTTGAACTTTCAAAACTTAATATTGGTCATAAAAGTTCTCATTTAGTTATCAAGTGTTTTCTGATGTTGTATGCCTTTCCGTAACCCAACTCCTTTACAGTTTGACTATCGTCCACTGCCGTGCATGGCCAATTACAAGTTCTCAAAATTAGCAAAGCAGGCATTTCTTCGAATCAGCGGATCCACGAAGAAGAGAAGATTATCAATTAAATGAATTATAGATTGCGTAACTTTCATTATACATACAATTCCATGTTTCACGAAAATTTTCTTTCTTTTTTTAAAATTTCTAATTTCCTGAACCATAATACTATTTAAAGATCTAACTGACGAGTATCTTCATCTCATTAGAAATTCATCTTAAAAATTAACAGATTCATTACTCTGTTAGCTCGAATTGACGAACGCCAATGACTGAAAGGTCTCTGATTTTTGATAGTGAGAACAGGGTCACTTTTTTCTTTCTGTATTACATTGACAATGTCCATCAAGTACTTTTCCTCTTTTTTTAATCCTTTTTTAAAGCTTCGATATCTTCCACTGAGTTCTTGCAACGTTAATAAGTTAACTTTTAAAAAACAAGTTGCACTTTATCAGTGATTCATTAAGTATACCTCTTCTACACTCCGACTGTTTTAAGGGTTTAAAACTGGTTAGTGAGACGGTAGACTGCTATTGGAGGAAAAGACAAGATATGAATTTAAATGAAAAACTTTATGGCTCGCAATCATCAATGACAAAACTGAGTCATAGGTCTAACTTCAAACTTTGATTCAAAAGGTGAAACCTGTTTAACATCAGAAAGAAATTGCATCCAGAAAAATGTTTTGAAAATATGTAAACAATGAGGCTGGGTGGATGGAAAATGCAGAATGACACCCGAAGTGCAGCTACCTCCTTGTGGTACGTTCTGGGCTGTTAATGTAACGAAATATAATTGCATTTACAACTAAAAGCTGCATTTTCCCCATTCATTGCAAAACAATAGTATCTGGATTACAAAAGAAAAATTGTTGCTATGTGCAAAAAATGGTAAAAAGAAGTAAATTTTTGGTTAAGAGTACGAAATTTACGGTTTATGTACGAACTTAATACGGAATAGAATGTAAATAATTTTGAAGATGCATGAAAAGAGTGTTAAAAGGAAGCATTTTAGTGGAATTAGAACAAAAATGGTGATTATTTATATTTTCCAAAAAATTTTAGAAAATTGACATTTTTTCGTATTTTTAGAGAAATTCAAGCCCTGGTAGGACCCTAAAGGAGTTGATCAAACTTGATAATATTTTAAACGTGTTTTGTACTTACGCATGCACAGCTTTTGCCGGGTATTACAGAAAAAAATTCCAAAATTTTTGTTTTTCGCTCCACCCTAATGTACACTGCTCAAAACAATTAGGGGAGCACATGGTTTTAACAAAATTATGCAAAGATGTATACCAATAAGTAACATAAAATGAATCGTCCTTAATTTAAAGCCTACCAGGAAACGAAAGAAGAGAATTTTATGAACAAATTAAAGTTAATGAGGTCAAAAACAAGAAAAAGGAGATAAGTGCGGAAATCGGGATGTTGCAGAAGCGTCCGTTTCATTGCCGCAACTGTGAAATTCGATTGCGCGGTAGTTTTTTTACATTTTTTTTGAAGACAAGGTTACTTGAGAATGTCTCAACAACGTGATTTACCGGAATCCATGCCATGGCGTGTTGTAGGCAGGCTGGAATCCGGGCAAACACAACTTAGTGTCGCGGATGATGTTGGAGTCGTCAGAAGTGTTGCAAGGCTGTGGAATCAATTCCAAGAAACAGGAAATGTTAGACGTCGATTAGGGCAAGGTCAACCACGCGCCACTACAGCAACTGATGACCGGTATATACGGTTAACAGCTCGTCGGAACAGAATAGAGAATGCTAAGCATCTGCAAAGGCAGTTGCTCTTGGCAATTGTACGAAGGGTGTCCAGTCAAACAACAAGTAAAGGGCTTCATGAGGGAGGGCTCTATGCACGTAGGCCAATGGTCTGCCTTTTGTTGACCTCACGCCACCGTGTGGCCCGAAGAAGACGGACTGCTGAACATCGAAATTGGGAGCAACATGGTTGGAGCCAAGTGCTGTTTACAGAGGGGTTGCAATTCAGTCTGGAGAGTGACAACGGACTTGTTCTGGTATGGAGGGACAGGGGCACTCGAAATAACCCCGCATTCGTTCGTGAAAGGTCACAAAGCAGATGAGCTGGTTGGATGGTATGCGGTGGAATCAGCATAGGTGGACATACTGACCTGCATATCATTGGGAATGGCACTTTGACGGGCCAAAGGTATGCAGACGAGATACTGAGACCTCATGTCATCCCTCACGCTGGAGCTATTGGATATTCCTTTGTTTTTCAAAACGATATTGCTCGACCGCAGAGAGCTCGTCTGGTGGTGAACATGCTTGAAGCTGAAAAAATACAGCGTATGGAATGGCCAGCGTGCTCTACTGACCTGAATCCAATCAATCATGTTTGGGACATGCTCGGACAATGCATTGCTGAGTGACAAAGGTCGCCTGTTACTGTCCGAGACTTGGAGATTGCACTTCTTGAGGAGTGGAACAGTACTTCCCAAATTCAGACCCATAAGCTTATCGCATCCATGCCAAACAGGTGTGCAGCAGTTTTAGCTGTTCAAGGAGACCACACGCCTTATTAAAACACATGCAACATGTCTAAACAGTACCTTTTTTTCATCTTTTACATGTAACCAAAATGTTGCCTAAAACCACCTTTTTATGTTTTTTCCACATTTTCAAAGAATTAAAGATTAATTCCAATATTTTTAGGTCTTTTTTTCTGTATTGTGCATTGATACACGCGTACTATCCATTGTACGCCAATCTGTGGTTGTCTTGCACGGTTTTTTTCACTTTTTTGCTTGCTCCCCTAATTGTTTTGAGCAGTGTATTATCAAGTAATATGAAAATCTTAAATGCCCAAGAAAGAGCTTTAAAATTCTTTTTGCTCAAACAAATAATTAAATAAATAAATAAAAAATAAATGAATAAATAATAATAAAAAAAACTATTCAAATCTAGAATTTTAACATTCACGTTCGTACTTTTTTACATTTTAAAAATAATTAGTGGAAAGATATTGGGCCAAAACGATTGCTGTAAAAAAATACATAAACATATTAACTATCTCATCTTATTTGATAACGTTGAAAAATCACCAATGAAAATAGCTTACTTTATCTCCTTTCTAGCAGCATATTTTTTTCATGAAGACATAAAATACTTCTAAGCCCATTAGTGCGGCGATTTTACTCCACTCTTTCCTTTTCTTATCGAAGTGAAAGATGGGAGAAACTTTTTGTAATTAAATCAGGACTCAAGTAGCTAATAAATTTAGCAGTAGCATTTTTAGAGTAATAATTGAAGAAAAAATAATAGGAAGATAAAAAAGGAAGACTATTTTTCTTTAAGAAACATGTCAAACCCAAATTGACTTAAATTTTAGAAATAGAAAGAACGGCAGACATTTCTTTAATGGAAAACAACTCACTAATGAAATCCTCTGAAACTACATTTCTATGCAATCAATATAACTTGCCCAAACAAACATTATAGAAATGGAAGTAATGTTAGAGAAGATACGTTTCATTATGCATTATTTACTATTCTTAGTTTCATTTTTCATAGGAATTTGTCGTAAGAAAAAGATTCAGATGCAACGATGGGTGTATTTTTGGTAATATGATTTTTAGGCAGAATGATTTCGGGTAATTGCAACTTTCGGTGGAATATTTTTCTTTTTCCAATTTAATTATAAATCAAAACATAACACACTGTAAAAAATTAATGTTGTTTTACAATATAATACAGCTAATTTTATAGTAATAAACTGTAAAATCTCTAACTTTACAGTATTAAACTGTAAAACTTCTAATTTTACAGTTTATTACGGTGCATTTTACAGTTTTAAACTGGAACCTCTACTGCCAGTATTATACTGTTAGTCCGTGGAGTTAGTGCAAACATATTTCACTTCCGGATACCAGTCTGAAATTTTATGTGGGGCTTAAATTCACATAGGAGGACAAAAAAACGCCGGGAGACACTTGATCGGAGGTCAAGGTCATTCCGTGATGACGTCATCAAAATGGCCGCTTTTACAGGTAAATACGTTCGTTTAACTGCTTAAAACTCCATCATAGATTGAAATATTGCAAAACTCAAACATATCATCTGAAAGCTCTTTAAAAGAGCTATTTAGAAAGATTTAATTTTTCTTTCTGAGGTCAAGTTCTCACCTGTAATGACGTCATCAAAATGGCCGCTTTTACAGGTAAATACGTTTGTTTAACTCCCCCTAAAACTCCATCATAGATTCAAATATTGCAAAACTCAAATATATCATCTGAAAGCTCTTTAAAAGAGCTATTTAAAAAGATTTAATTTTTCTTTCTAAGGTCAAGGGCCCACCTGTGATGACGTCATCAAAATGGCCGCTTTTACAGGTAACTACGTTTGTTTAACTCCCCCTAAAACTCCATCATAGATTCAAATATTGCAAAACTCAAATATATCATCTGAAAGCTCTTTAAAAGAGCTATTTAGAAAAAATTAATTTTTCTTTCTGAGGTCAAGGGCCCACCTGTAATGACGTCATCAAAATGGCCAATTTTACAGGTAAATACGTTTGTTTAACTCCCCCTAAAATTCCATCATATATTTAAATATTTCAAAACTCAACTATATCATCTGAAAGCGCTTTAAAAGATCTATTTATAAAGATATAATTTTTCTTTCTGAGGTCAAGGGTTCACCTGTGATGACGTCATCAAAATGGCCGCTTTTGCAGGTAAATACGTTCGTTTAATTGCTTAAACTCCATCATAGATTAAAATATTGCAAAACTCAAAGGTATCATCTGAAAGCTCTTTAAAATAGCTATTTAGAAATATTTAATTTTTCTTTCTGAGGTCAAGGGCCCACCTGTAATGACGTCATCAAAATGGCCGCTTTTAAAGGTAAATACGTTTGTTTAACTCCCCTTAAAATTCCATCATACATTTAAATATTTCCAAACTCAACTATATCATCTGAAAGCGCTTTAAAAGATATATTTATAAAGATATAATTTTTCTTTCTGAGGTCAAGGGTTCACCTGTGATGACGTCATCAAAATGGCCGCTTTTGCAGGTAAATACGTTCGTTTAACTGCTTAAAACTCCATCATAGATTCAAATATTGCAAAACTCAAATACATCATCTGAAAGCTCTTTAAAAGAGCTATTTAGAAAGACTTATTTTTTCTTTCTAAGGTCAAGGGCCCACCTGTGATGACGTCATCAAAATGGCCGCTTTTACAGGTAAATACGTTTGTTTGACTCCCCCTAAAACTCCATCATAGATTCAAATATTGCAAAACTCAAATATATCATCTGAAAGCTCTTTAAAAGAGCTATCTGGAAAAATTTAATTTTTCTTTCTAAGGTCAAGGGCCCACCTGTGATGACGTCATCAAAATGGCCGCTTTTACAGGTAAATACGTTTGTTTAACTCCCCCTAAAACTCCATCATAGATTCAACTATTACAAAGCTCAAATATATCATCTGAAAGCTCTTTAAAAGAGCTATTTAGAAAGATTTAATTTTTCTTTCTAAGGTCAAGGGCCCACCTGTGATGACGTCATCAAAATGGCCGCTTTTACAGGTAAATACGTTTGTTTAACTCCCCCTAAAACTCCATCATAGATTCAACTATTGCAAAACTCAACTATATCATCTAAAAGCTCTTTAAAAGAGCTATCTAGAAAGATTTAATTTTTCTTTCTAAGATCAAGGGCCCACCTGTAATGACGTCATCAAAATGGCCGCTTTTACAGGTAAATACGTTTGTTTAACTCCCCCTAAAACTCCATCATAGATTCAAATGTTGCAAAACTCAAATATATCATCTGAAAGCTCTTTAAAAGAGCTATTTAGAAAAATTTAATTTTTCTTTCTGAGGTCAAGGTCCCACCTGTAATGACGTCATCAAAATGGCCTCAAATGACGTCATCACAGGTGGGCCCTTGACCTTAGAAATAAAAATTAAATCTTTCTAGATAGCTCTTTTAAAGAGCTTTTAGATGATATATTTGAGTTTTGCAATATTTGAATCTATGATGGAGTTTTAGGGGGAGTTAAACAAACGTATTTACCTGTAAAAGCGGCCATTTTGATGACGTCAGTACAGGTGGGACCTTGACCTCAGAAAGAAAAATTAAATCTTTCTAAATAGCTCTTTTAAAGAGCTTTCAGATGATATATTTGAGTTTTGCAATATTTGAATCTATGATGGAGTTTTAAGCAGTTAAACGAACGTATTTACTTGTAAAAGCGGCCATTTTGATGACGTCATCACAGGTGAGCCCTTGACCTCAGAAAGAAAAATTAAATCTTTCGAAATAGATCTTTTAAAGCGCTTTCAGATGATATAGTTGAGTTTTGAAATATTTAAATCCATGATGGAGTTTTAGGGGGAGTTAAACAAACGTATTTACCTTTAAAAGCGGCCATTTTGATGACGTCATTACAGGTGGGCCCTTGACCTCAGAAAGAAAAATTAAATATTTTAAATAGCTATTTTAAAGAGCTTTCAGATGATACCTTTGAGTTTTGCAATATTTTAATCTTTGATGGAGTTTAAGCAATTAAACGAACGTATTTACCTGTAAAAGCGGCCATCTTGATGACGTCATCACGGGAGTTCATGATCCCTGATCAAGTGTCTCCCGGCGGTTTTTTGTTCTTATATATGTACCTAAGCTCTGTACCAAATTTCACACTGGTATCCGGAAGTGAAATATTTAGGCTGTTTTTGTCGCTAACTCCACAGACTATGCTTTTACAGTATAATACAGTTACATTTTACGGCAATAAACTAAAATTGCTTGCTTTACAGTAAGAAACTGTAAAGTTCCTAGTTTTATAAAGTTTATTACTGTGCATTTTACAGTTATAAATTAGAACCTCGGCTGCCAGAATTGTACTCTAAAAACAGCAGTTCATTTTTCGCAGTGCATAAAGAATGTGTATTTATACATTGCTAAGCAAATTTCAGAATATTCGAAAAGTTATAATTACTCAACACATATTTATGACCAGTTAAAAAGTCACCTAATACATATTTATGATAAGTTGTAATTACTGAAGATTTAAAAAAATCTAGACTCAAGCGAAGGTTTACTTTAGCTGATTATGCCCAAAGATTACAAATACCATAAGCTACTCGCGATGTTATGCAGCGTTAAACTCAGGTAGCGCTAAGGAGAATCGAAGTTGAACTTAGCAATTATAAAATCCTATGTAGCACAAACTATTGGGTGTAAATACAGAAAAAGTTGAATATACATTGAAAACAGGAGGAAAAGGAGATCATAACACTACCCAAGATCAAAAATGTATTCGGCTCAAAAATAGTTTTTTCCAGAGTATTTTGTCTCGCTAAATATGAGATTCACCTTAAAAAATTAAAATTAGCACTTGTTTAAGACAAGGTTCAAGAAACAGAGCCAATAAGGTAGTGAAATCTCACTAGTGCTCTATTTTTCTAGCAGACAGTAGCACCTCTCATGGAACTAACCGCTTTTAAACTTCGACCCCTTTTTGCGGCCGAAAATCTCACTCCATAAAACACCATGGGACTTCAAGAAATTTAAATTCTAGTGAGAGAAATGCCCAAAATGAGTCTGTAGCAGATCTATCCATTTATGCTTCCCTCCATGATCATCCTCCGTTGGGTATACTGCCAAGCTAAGCCCAAAAGTCGTATCGGCACTTTTTACCAAAATTGAGTCATTGTCACCACTCTGTGACGTATTTTACCAAAACACAATGTTTTATGGGCATTTGAGAACGGGAAATATTTTTAAATAAATTCTGAAAAAGTATCATCTGAATCAAATACATGGTGGCGCAAAACTTTAAAGAGTAATATCTCAGTTTGAGGTCGACTGCAGATACTACTTTTGCGCTTAACATGGTAGTATAATGAAGAACTTTGTAAAAACTATAAACAAAGTTTATTTTCCAATACCTAAGAGGGTAATTCTTAAGATATATTGCAGAAAAGGTGAAGGAGAGAATTTTTAACGACCTTTAGAATACGCACAAATAGGGTAAGTGCTCCAGTAGTCGGCCAGTCTCCAGTAGTCGGCCACAATGACATAAAACTCCCCATAAATAGTACATTTTTAATTCAAAATCAGATATGGCGCATTCACACATTCATGTACCTATCCTCAATCATCAACCAGTGGCAGTTAAGTTTTTGGTACTTTTTTTGAATGAGTAATGAGTCATTTCATTTTGAATGGTGTGCCCGTCGTTCAAGATTGCGATTCTGCTTATTTTTCAGCTAAGAGGACACGTCTTCTTAAAATGACCAATTACACTTATTAATTTAATTCTACTGTAAATTTGAGTGATTTTTATCTTAATGGAATGTCTAACATAATGATTCAATGAAAGAGCGAATTCCTGATTAGACTCGATTGTTTTTTAAAGGGGTGGCCGACTACTGGGTACAGAATTCTTTTGCATTTCCAATAGTCGGCCATGGTAGGCCGACCGTTGGTTCTAAGCAGTTTGGATGATTTATCCAGTAGTCGGCCACATACTTAATGTAGCTTTTCATTCTTAATTTGGGTTATTCAAATTAAAACTAAATTAACTTATTAAAACACAGCGACAATTTAACTGTTTTGAGTAAAAATACCTTTTCTAAAGTTTATTTTTCTTGAAAAATAGTAATTAAATTGAATGTCTTAACTCCTTTTGACCACCATTTCGACATTTTATTGCTCCTAGTGTTGTAAATTTAATTGAAAATTCTAAAAAAGAGATTTTTAAATACGTATTTGTTGAATACAGATTATGAGTTTTAATACTCATCTAGTTTTTATCAAATGGTGTTTTAATAGTTTTTTTTTAATCAAATTTTATCTTAAACTCATGAAATTAGCGAAACGAGTGATTTGACTTCTACTGATACTTAATCAGCAGTTAATAAACATTCCCCAATTATAGGAGATAAGATGCAAAACTTCAATAGTCACATAGGCTCAAGTTATTTAATAAGGGCCAAGCATGTAGTTATTTTTTCTTTTGCTATTATGCTTCACTTTTTGCTTTACCAAAGGTTCAAGACTACTGTGCTCTATTTAGGAAAATTGTTTTAAATGTTGGTATATTTTCACTAATGATTCTACCCAAATGTTTGACTTCTGGAGTTTTCTTCGCGAGAGGATTAGAATTGTGCTGAGTTGATTTCAAAACTACATGGTTACATTGTTGCAAACTAAATTTTGGTTTGTTTTCAAATTGATTCCTCGTTCACTAATATTCTTGTCGAAAGCTGTAAGATTATTTTCATGACATCCCGAGTTCCATTTACTTCCTTATTTTAGCTTACTTCAATTAAAACAAATAACCTTGCTTCAGTGGAACATTCTGTGTTAGATGAAGCCTTGATAGAGATTCCTTTCATCGCATTTTTGAATTTATTTTTACTTGCACAGTTTTGGAAGCAATCATTTCTGAAACTACAGTTTTTGTTTTATGTTCCGTATGTCGAAATTCCGTTCTAATGAATGTGAACCAGTAAAGTGCTAACGTGATTATTGGTCATGAATTGTGTCGACTCTATTATTACTTCTTTATGTTTACATAAAGAGTAAAGCAGTTTTTCATTTCTTGATTCTTTGGTCATTATCACTAAAAACTGCTGTTCACTACAAAACTATTCCTGTTTTTTTACTTCCAAAGCAAAAACATTATGTGCAAGAACATAAAAAACTTCGTTTATTTTGTCCTTCTTGCATCTTTAGTAAGTGCTGCTGAAATTATTTTCTTCAGAAGCTTTTTTTTTTACTTTCTTTTCGATATAGACATATATTTAGACGTTATTCAGAAAAAAGTACTTTTTTAGTGCGAATTTTTAAAATAAAACTGTTTTTAGGCAGCTAAAGTATAAAAACATTAATGTCCCGAGAATTCTGCGCTAATTGAACTGTCTAAAATTAATAATGGTAGATTGATAGTTAGAGAAATAAGTAAAGCACGTAGTGTATCAAGAAGTACACTAACATGATCATCTACAGAGTTGAGTTCCAGAGGTACCACGAAAAATATGACCAGACTAAGTATAATGCATCGCTGCAGGCCCGTCATTTTACGTTTTTAGGGGGGGGGGGCAAAGGGTGCAAATATAATGCAATTTCATCGCAAAAAAGCAAACACCACGGCCATTTATATATTGATTAACTTATTTCAGAAAGCCGGGGGGGGGGGGGGCGAGCAATTGACCCCCCCCCCACTGACCCCGCCCCCCCCCCAAATGACGGGTCTGGTTCATTGTAAGTTTCCCTTTGTTTTGTTTTTTTTAATTCAACCCCTATATAAGATAAGATCAATGAAAATGAAGTGGCCGACTACTGGATTCAACGTGGCCGAGCACTGGATTTCTGTGGCCGACTACTGGAGCATTTACTAGTGTTGACAACAGCTTGGATTTTAACATAATTTTTTTAAAAATTTCTGAAACAAGTAGGTGATTCACTATCAGAAAGGTTGATTCTAAAGTTTTTCCCTGTTTTTGTTGCTGTATTGATAGCTGAAAGTTCTAGGTTAGCCAAGATCCACAAAAGATCTCTTAAATGGCCGACTACTGGAGCACTTACCCTATGAAGATCACTGCTTTTGATAAAGCATTTATAGGGAAAGAGAAAAGCACTTAGGATGCTTTAAGAGTGCGCAGCAAGTATTTGTAAGCATCAAAGAAGACTAGAACTGAACAGAAACAGAGTTGCTCAAATAAATCTTACAGAAGTTCTACGACCATCGATGCAATATATGAGTATCTGTAAGTCTCTCGAAAGTCGTATGTCTCTAAAACGTCATTTCTACTACCTCTTCCAGAAATTTTTGCCAAAAACTTGTAGAGCTGTGATTGCTGAGCATGGAGAGAGGTTTTCCTGAGATATTTCTGCAATAAAACGCAAATATTATGGATATTGAGCTGAGTTAATACTTGACAAATACTGCTGGAATATTACAAGTGATGATATTTTTTTGACGCGCAATCAAAAATGAAGCTTTTACAGCAATAGGAAAAAAAAAAAAAACCAGTTGCTGGTTTCTGAAAAATAAACTTAGTTTTATGAAACCAAAATTATTTAATTGCATTTGTTGCATGGGAAATATTTTTCTTTCTTACTTTACCTTACAATCAATGAGTGGTTATTGTAAATCTTCCTACAGTGCGCTTTAGTGTATCTACAAACAAGAGCTAATTAAAAAAAATCATTTGCATATTTATTTTTCTCGTTTCATTTTTTTTTCAAACATAACTATAAATTTCCCTCTGAAATTTTCTGGCCATAAAATAGTCCATTTTCCAGAAAATTGTTCTGTTAATGTTATCCAAAGCTCTCAGTTTCATCGTAAGTTTATGAGCTATTCTGTAAGTGTCTGCGTTGTGGAGAATGGAATACATCCGAAAGCACGATTCTACGCTGCTCTACAAAATTAACTTAATTTCATCGATTCTGCGCTGCTGATTAATTGAAATTGTAATTGGATATGGGGCAGTGAGAAGTAAAATAGTGCAAGTGCTCAAACTGACAATATGGAAGTTTAATTTGGACGTCGCTTCCCGGATGCTGGATATTGTGTGAGGGATGCTTTTTTTATCTAAAGATGATTGTAAAAATTCGAGAAGCTCGAATATAAATAAAGTCGACTCCGAGGGACATTGACTCTACCCCCCCCCCCAGGAGGAGGGACATGCTAGCGGAGGTTTCAGGGGAGTTTGCATAATAGGGGTAGAAAAACGAAACCGAAGGAGCATTAGCTACGTCAAGTGAACGTAATAAAAACCTCGATTGCCCAAAAAGAAGCTAATTAAAGCACGTACACTGCAAAAACTGAACTATTGTTTTTACAGTTTTATAGGTTCCGATTTAAAACTGTAAAATGCACAGTGATAAAGCAATTTTAGTTTCTTACTGTAAAGTTAGGAATTTTACAGTTTATTGCCGTAAAATTCAGCTGTACTATACTGTAAAAAAACAACAGTATAATACTTGCAGCAGAGGTTTCAGTTTAAAACTGTAAAATGCACGGTAATGAACTGTAAATTTAGCAATTTTATAGTTCCGTACTGTAAAATGAACAAAATTATAGTTTATTGCTGTAAAATGAGCAGTTTTTAATGTTTATTATCATAAAATTAGCTGTATTATACTGTAAAAACAACATTCATTTTTTACAGCATGCCGACAAAACAAAACATTATATTAAACCTCAATGTCCCAAAAATATTGCATCATTTTTTCTCCTAATTTAATCAAACACTTTTAATGATATATTCCTAAAAACGTGACTTGGACGAGTGCTTTTGGAAATCTGTTGTTAGATATTTCTCTGTGAGCTTGCAAGATGCACAGTCCGTCCTTCATAAATTTTATCCGTTTAGGATATTATTACGAAGTTAAGATTCTAAGCACGAAAATTCCTGCGAGATTTGAAGCCTCACGTCCCTATCCCATCACCTCAGTTTCACACAATCCAATTAAATGTTCTCCCTTTAGCGTGCGTAGTAATTAGCTGTAGGGAGAGTTAGGAACAAGTCTTTCCCTATTCAGACGCTGCGCATGTGCGGATGATGAAATTTCTAGCACACGTGAGAATTGTGTTGTCTAGAATTATCTACTCTGTTTGCAAGTGTTAATTGATTCAATAAGGAGAATACAAAATCAAATATTTGTAATCACCAGCATCAATGATATTATATTTCAACTTAGTTATTTGTATAGGAAATATTTTAATGTTTTATTTTTACAATTTGTAAGGGAGTACTGTTTCTCTAGGAAATAAAGCATTATGTACTTTAAAATAAATAAATAAATTGATTAAAATAAGTTGCTAACTTTAAGAAGTATGCAATAAAATACAGTAAACTCCCGATTATCCGCGGAACAGGGCACAGTAACCGCACATAAGCGAATACCGTGGATAATGTCAAAAATTGGTAAAATACGAAGTTAGTGTATGCCGTAGCTAAAAAACGTTGATAACACTACACGTATTAATATATCAAAAAAATGTAAAAATTAAATGTAAAATATCTTTAAAAGATTAAAACGACCAATAACTCACTCATTTTTATGCATTCAGTAAATCAGCACCGTAAAAAAGAAAACGAAAGTGTGAAAGACCCCCGTATAATCAAACGAGGATATTCAGACTTGACAGGTTGCATTGAACATTTAAATCAAAACATGTTTAATATGGATGAAAAAAGTACTGCACTGGACGTCAGTAGGTCTTAATCAAATGTTAATCTCAAGAACTTCATTATTTTAAAATACTGAAAAATGATTTTGATAAACCACAAATATTACAATATATGTATCAGATTTTGAAAATGACTTGTATTATTTGCTTCGTTAAGCTTTAGAATTAGTTATTTTTTGACTGGAATCAACTATGTGTTAAACAACATAGTTAAAATATTATTGGATAGGCGGCACTGCAAACTGAAAATATTTTACCATTTCATTTTGTCTGCGCTATTTCACTTTTCCCCGCGCTTCCGTGTTTATTACAAGAAAGCAACTTACTAGACACAAGGAAGCTGTATGTGTCTCTGAGTCTTAGAAATTTCCTAGTAGGAATTTTAATGAAAAAATAATGCGAACTACAATTGTGACATGTTTCCACTTTTTTGATAGTTCCAAATATAAAAGGAAATCGCGTGTAACTACAATTTATAAGTAGTAAAAATGTTCAGTTAATGTAATTCTTCAAATGTCATATCATAATGCATTGTATTATTAGTGAGAAATATTTTAAGTTTATCTTCAGCATTTTAATTACTACAAAATGATAAATTAATTGTTATTATAGCCTACAATGATGCTAAGTACAGTAACATAAAAAGTGCATAGAAATGCATAGCTTAAAAGAAAAAGTTTGACATTTTCTCTTCAAAAACGCATCTTTAAATGCAGAATGAGGTATTTTTAACGAACACGTCATTTTAGAAATGTAATACTTTTGTAAATTACAGAAAAAAATCCTTCCTTTGATCATTTAAAGGTTTAAATAAGAAAAAAAATTGTAATAAATTACTAATATGTACTTTAAAACGCTTTTCACTTTAAAACTACTAAATAAAATATCTGCTTGGATTTCTTGTTTAAAGTAACAGTAATCAAAAATCTCACATGTTAATAAAAAAGTTAGAATTAAATAAAATTATCATTACTTATCAAATTAACTTACACGTTGAAGACTAATTGTAAAACTTAGCGCTTCGATAATTTTCCCGCTGCCCACATAATTTCGGAATTAGTTGAGTTAAACAGATACCGGACTTTCAATTAAGTTTCCAATTTCGCACGATTGATAGAATTTCGTGAGTGAAATTTAGTACTATCACGTATTCGGGAAGAGACGATGTTCATAATTTGAGTCTATTAAATTGCTTACATTACCATTTGTGCCATATCTGCAGCCATTATAAATGTTGATAGTCTTCATAATGTTTCAAAAATCGCAGACTACTTCTTTTCCAAGTTTTTTTTTCAATTGAATTTATAGTACCAAATTCTTCATTTTCTATAGCAGAGCTTCCGAAACTGTGGTCCGCGGACCCCTTAGGGGTCCGCCGAGCTTTAGTCGGGGGTCCGCGGTGAATTACGAAAAAAAAAAGGGTTTTAAAGCTTTAAAATTACTTTTTTTGCTTTTGAAAACCAGAGTTTTCCTTCTCGAAGTATGCAGTTGCTCTTTATGCCATACTCAATATTTTGAGACAGGTTGCTGCAAGATCATGCGGTCAAACCGTTTTCTGCTCTGACAAAATCGTACTGTCTGTCATCATGTTTATATGAATATTTGATCGACATGTTAATATGAATATTTTATTGACATGTTAATATGGATATTTGATTGACATAACTTCAGGCTAAGCCTTGGAAACTACCTTCCAAGATACTTTTAAGACCTCAATTTCAAGAGCTCTACCGGAGACGGGGTCCGAAACTTCACTCCCACATGAATTCACCGTTGATCGTATGGATTAGTGCTCTTACAACTATAATGTCGAAAAATTTCTGGGGAACAGTTACCTCCATTTTCCTTAATATCATCAAGGAAAATCATCGTTTGAAATTGTAAATTTTAATTTTTAAAAATATCCGGATGTCTTTTCTTGCACCCTTTCGTTACCCAAATGGCAGATTCCTATGTTTATAACGCTTCCATTTCTAAAAAAATTGTGGAGTGCACGAATATCCCTCTTTCTTAACATAACCAAACTCTAAAAGTGCGTTTGAAAAGCTGTAATTTAGCAAATTGCAAGAAATTATTCATTGAAACTTCAATTAAAAATAAAAAAAAATCCGGCAGATTATCCCCATACCTCATTTAATCTAGTTGTTAAGAAAAAGATCTTTCAAAAGAGAATTTTTCAAGCAAGGATTTTGAAAAATCGTCTTGGACCTATTGCTCCTCCTAATGTGTCTAAAAAAAGCCCTACTGGAGCGTTTTTAAGGCTTAAAATGTTAAAATTTTCTGGGGATGGGTGCCCCAAAAATTGCTCTAACATCGCCACAAATCGTATAAAATTGCGTTTTTTTTTTTTTTTTTTTTAGGTACAGTATGCAAAAATTAATGCACTTAAACTAGGTTCATATTACAAATGTAAAAGTGCAATTTAACTTTGTTACGAACGATATATTAGTAAAAGTGAACTCTTTTTTACTGACAAAAAAAAAATTTGAATATTTATGACTGTAAAATTGAGATTACGACCAAAATGCGCCATAATTTGTTTTTCTCCCGCTAAAGTAACCGTCAAGAAATCTATCCCAGGTCTGGTTTAAGTTAAATTTTCAACTTCATTTACTTTGAGGGGAGCGGGGGGGGGGGGGCAAACAATATTCACATTTGGTTGAGAAAAAATGAATCTCCCATTGGAGGAAAATGCTACATATGCTACTAACTGATTTATTTAAAGTTCAATTCACTACGAACAAAATTTATCTTTGCACTTTCTCTAACGACAGGGGTCCGTTCCGAACTTTGATTCATGAAAGGGGTCCGCTGCTTAAAAAGTTTGGGAAGCCCTGGATTCTATAGGAACTATTTCATTGCACAATTTTGTGAAACATTATTTCTTAGTAACATTATTTCTTCGGCGGCATTAATATTGAAACACGTTTTTTGTAAGTATATGCACACAAGCACGTTTAAAAGAACAAAAAAAAAAAAAAGAAAGAAAATTGGTTTTAATTTTTATAAATATTCCTTGAAATAAGAAATAACGGCCAGATAACTAAAATGAGTAAGCTTGAATGAAAGAAAAATCTGCACAGAACCTTATTGACAAGTAAAGGAGCCAGACAAGACTAAAATTCTGTGAAGTAAAATGGTAAATTTCACAAATGCAACCTCGTTCAATAACGTTATATTTAAAGAGTGTTTTGTTCATTTTTCTGTTTCCTTTTCCAACTTATAGATTTACAAATGAAGCAGTATGTACTGATAATCATGTAATTATTTGAAGCGTCTTAGCTTATTCTGTTCTAGACGCTACGCTACAGTTCAACCGCCGAGACAGTTCAACTGCGCCCTCTTTTTTTTTCTTGAATAAAAAAATAAGTAAATACATTTTTTAAAATGCTATTTGTGTCAAGTTTGCTCCAACCAAATATACTTAGTTTCTCGGACACTAAAAAGAAGAAATCCAAATTTTGATAATTTTAAATTGGTCAAAAATGTGTGAAAATTAACCCAAACAAAAAAGATCTATTTTTTTCTCAACGAAAAGTGTTTTGTTCGAATTTAACCGGCAATTTAATTTTTTAAGGCTTATAGAAAGACAAACTAAAAAAATTTTACAAAATTTTACAAACATATTTGATTTATTTCTGAACATTAAGAGAGTTAATTTAGTTCGGATTTTATTTTGTTTTCATGGCATTTCTACAACATACTTTTGGTGCTTCATATAATTGTTCAATTATCGTAAAAATGTATAGTTTTTTGTTTTTTCCTCTTGCTTTTTTTTTTCGTAAGAAACAGGGTAAAAAAAAATTGCAATGAACTTTTATATCCTTTAAAGAAGTTCCTAAAAAAAAAACCCCGCCTTGACTGATAGAAGAAAGAAGAACAATAAACTCAAAACTAATTTTCCTCTTCTTTTTAAAAATAATGCTTCACTTTTCAGGAAAGAATCATGACATCTTCTGAAAGCGCAGGAAGCATGCTAAGTTAAATCCCTAAAACAAACACGAGTATTGTACAGAATGAAAGATAACTAAAAATGTGTGGTTGAAACAATTAATACGATGCCTCCGAATTTCGAAAGACAAATATACATATGCAGATACATTCTAAGAACCACGGCTAACGGGAACCGTAATTACACATTCCAAGTGTTAAAGCATATTCCAAATGTAAACCTTTAGGGCTAATTACAGTAATAATAGTCAATAATGTCACTGCCTACGGAATGTTGCGGAATTTCAAGTGAAGCACAAGTTACGCAGTGCTGCAGCTTCTCAAATATTTGCAGATAATAAACAAATAATTTCATTAATGCAAGCATTTTCTTCTCAGAATATTTGTTTTTATATGAATGAATTATGAGATAACGAATCTGGTGTGAGTAAAAATAGACAACGTTTTAAAAAAGTACAAATATATACATTAAATATATACAAGCCCCACCATTAATGCAAAAGAAAAATTAAATAAATAAATAACTCTTTTTTTTTAATGCACTGATGATGGGGCCATTTTATAGCTCCGAAAGAATTGTTTGCTGAGTTTTAAACTCTTTTTAATGTACACATTTGTGCTTTTTTAAAACGTTGTATATTTTTACTCATTTCATAGTACAAAGTTTTCGATTGCTGTTTTACAAAGAACCTGCGCATTCGTTTTAAAAAAATCATGATTATATGTGTAATCATTACATGATTTATATGTGTCTGTCATTTTGTAATAAGAACTTTTAAAAATGCTTATTCTAAACATATTCTGCTACACACTCATCTTCGCAATAACTCCACGTTTAGAAAGCTCACATTTTAATTGTTTTCCCCGTACTTATAAATTTAAGCACGAACCCTCCTCTTGAACATAACGTCTTAGTAACCCAGATTCCCACACCCCAATTAAAGGCTTTCCACTTTAGTTTGCCTAATGACCAGCTATACGAGAGCTTGGGACAAACTCTCTCTTAAACCAACGATCGAACATTGCACATGGTTGGATGATATTCAGAACACTCGTGGGAATTCAGCTCCTTAAGATCATGGACGCTGTTGGCTGACGCTAATTGACTCAATCAAGAATTCTAAAATTAAATCATTTGCTTCTGTTTGTCTCTGAAATTGATTTTCGTAGACGTTTGTTAAACTGATTGCGTTATTATTAATCTGTGTAGTCTCGTTGTATGTAACAAGTTATTAACACTTTAATGTCTCGCTTGAAGGGAGGACGGTATATTTTGTGGAAACTGATTAGATCTCTCTAAAAATGTAAATATATTGTTGCAAATTTTGACAATTGTTTTATGTTCTTTTGTACTTATTTTTTTATATCATTTTGGCCATTTATTTTTTGGCTCCAAATTTGGTGAGAAATCAACAAATGTCGCCAAAGGTGGTGAAACTTGGGGTGACATTTTATGGGTAATACGTTTATATTCCAACGTTTCTCTAACTTTTCTATGTGCTTTTTTCAGAACAATTGTTTTTCTTGGCTCTCAGTTTCGGCAATCATCTCTTTATTTGAGGAACATTTATTCCCTGGAGTATATTTTTGAAGTTTTGGAAACGCGAGCTGTTGCTGGGAGCCAGATCTGGAGAAAATGGTGAGTGGAAAGCAATTCGAAGAAAAAAAATATTTACTTTGACATTACTTTTGGACTTGTGCGATACGAGTTAAAAATCTTTTTTTTCGCATATGATTAAGTTTTTCTCCCTGTGCTTATCCAATCTTGCAGCAAGTCAGTATTATGTACTGAAAGTTTTACTGTATGAAGGTTGTTAATGAATGAAATAAAACAGCGATTTCATAAACTTACCAGATGGTTTCAGAGTTTTTGACAGATTTTGGACAATTTTCAGCCTGCTGTCCAATTAGCTGAATATACTTTTGATTTAATTGTGTCTTAGTGGATCCATGTTTCATTCATTGCCACATATTAATGCTCCAAATCCCTTTTATTTCATTTCAATAGCTCCAAACGGTGCTCTAGATCGTGAACCAGTGTGAGCAAAACCAGCGTTCACTTAGAAAGCAACCTAAGCAGGAAAAAAATTAATTTAAAGGAAAATTATTTTGAAATCATTAATTTTAACTAAATTATCTGCGATGGTTTTAATAAAAATCAAAATCAGCCAACTTGCATGAAAATCTTTTTTATGTTTGTTACATAATTTGATTTTTTACTTAATAAAATCCTTTTTATTCGAAGTTTTTATGCTAAAAAAAGAAATTAAATAATGTATTTTTCCTGATCGAGAATGACGGGATGTATAATAAGAGTAAGTTCATTAACAAACTCTTCAGAAGCAGTCTGATTAATTACGTTAATTAACATTTTAGTCACTCTAAATCTTTTGATTAATGTAGATTCTTTATCAAATTTTAAGACACTGAAACATACGTGCAGTAGAATTCATTAATCACACAAATTAGAATAACTAAAGATGAGAAATGAGAATAAAAATCTGAAGAATCAACATTACATCCTTAGGCTAACTATGCATTAAGCTTGGAATTTGAATAGAAAATGAGCCTAATACAT
Source organism: Uloborus plumipes (assembly GCA_038373865.1). Lineage (NCBI taxonomy): Eukaryota > Metazoa > Arthropoda > Arachnida > Araneae > Uloboridae > Uloborus > Uloborus plumipes. The sequence continues at coordinate 63,865 of JAXGGA010002274.1, forward strand.
GAAATTTAAGATTAAAAAAAATACTTTCGTCGTGTATTTTTTTCTCATGCTACACGATACTATTCATCCAATAATTTCATTCGCAATTCACATCATTAAAGCATAATGACAAACGATAATTTCTTTAAATATAATCAGAAGAAATTTGAGTTTGAGCGAAAGAATGAAAAAGTATTTCTTAAATGATAAATTCTTTTAGTTTCGTTTTTTGATCTTTTTTTTAAATATAAACAGCGATTAGTGGTTTTTGTAATGATGAAATACAGCACTTCAAGAATTAAAAATTATTATTCCTAAGCTTTTCTTACTTTTAAGGGAAACATAGCTGCCTTTAATGCAAGCTTTTACCACTTGCTGTTATTGTTGCTGTCGTTGTCTTGTGCTGGCCATTTGGGGTGGGCTGCTTCACTTTTCTAACTGTACCGTAATTTGGTGTGACTTCCAGTACACACATGCCATAAGGACCCATCTATAGGATTGGACATTATGCAAGCACTACAACACAGTCACACAAAGAAAGGACAAGAATTGGAGAGAGAAAGTACATCCATGCCTGACTCGGAATTCAAACGCGGAACCTACCCAACGGGGTCAGACTTTTCTGCATACACTGTTAAAAATTCAGGAAGCTTTTATGGTAAATGTTACTGTAAAATGTAGCGTTTACCGTACAGAAATTTTTTACTGTGAATTGTACCGATAAAAATATTGCGATTGCAGAGCAATGACCCCCTATTTCCGCTCTCCTGATGTGTCTTATCTGGTACCGTGCATAATAAAGCAGTGTGAAAAAATTGGGTCCCGGGTTCGATCCTTGTCGTTCGTATCTCGCGCTTTTTAATTCTTGTTTTCTCTTCCGTAAAATTTTACAGTAAACAAATATTTTACGGTAAAAGTTACTGGCAGCATGGACGCCAGTAACTATTAGCGTAAAATTTCAGGAAATTTTTAACAGTGTAATAGACAATGTAGTCGGCTGTGTATACTAGCTATGGGCAGAATTAACTTCTTAACTTGGCATGGAGGGAGATTTGGAAATTTTTCGAAATTTCTGTACACTTTCTTTGCAAGATGCGTGCGCTCTTTAACAGGCTGAGACAAAATGTTTTCATAACATTGATTGACACAGGCCTGACACAGAATGGTATTTTAAAAATCACAGTTTTTAAAATACAAAATAAGTTTTAACTGTATTTTCTAGTACACTGTAAAAAATGAATGTTGTTTTTACAGAAAAATACAGCCAATTTTACAGTAATAAACTGTAAAATTGCTAATTTCACAGTACTAAACTGTAAAATTGTTAATTTTACAGTAATAAACTGTAAAAGTGCTAATTTTTTAGTTTATTACCATGTATTTTAGTTTTAAACTGGAACCTCTGTTGCCAGTATTATACTGTTGTTTTTACAGTATAATACAGCTAAATTTTACGGCAATAAACTGTAAAATTTCTAACTTTACAGTAAGAAACTGTAAAATAATCAGAAAATAATCTATTCCTGGTGACAAGCATTTATTCTTCAGCAGCAATGCAATTTTATTGGTTAAACTTTAAATAGATGAAAATCACTGTTGCCAGATTGCTCGCCCCGCCTCTGAAAAACACAATGTTCTCTATAGTTTAAATATTTTATATCGATTTTCGGTGCAGTTTCTGGAAAGAAATCACCAATAAAATACTTCAAACTGCTTTTATTAAGGTTTATCAAGCTTTAAAATGACGATTGGCCAAGTAGAGCAAAAATGCTCAAGAAAATTTGATATAAACATTTAAAGAAAAATAAAAGCGTTTCTAATTACGCTTGTCCTATCTTGCTCGATATTTCTTTGATGTCTTGGTGGAACTTTTCAATCTATGCTTCACTAACTGATCCCAAATTTTGTAGGAAAGCGTTCACATATGGATGAAGGAAGTGTAATTTCTGAACAGTCATGAACCAGCCCAACCTTTGGGATTCGCCCAGTGTGTTCATTGGGATTCTTTTACAGTCAGGATCCTTGTTATCACTACAAAATTTACTGCATTTTCTTTGAAGGAAAACCAAGCTAATTTTTCATTTGTTTTCACGGCGGTCTCAAACTATTTATATTTCATAAGCTTGTGAAACTCTGGGCCAACAAAGATTCCCTGTTTTAGCTTAACACTAGGTAAATTCGAAAATTTCCTGCGAGTAGGAATTTGGAACAATCGCCATGTTTTAGTATTACCTTTACCAACTGATTCATTACATCTAATACCCTTTTTGGCAATCAAATCGTAAGATTTAACCTGAGAGAAGGTCTGAGGTGAATCGTCTCTAAAAGAATTATATTCGAATTTGAACTTGGAACTTCTGGATGTTCCAAGCTTGAAGATTGAAGAGATACCCGGTTCCACGGAGGAACGGAGCGGGAACTCTCATACATAGGTATATTTTGTCAAGGTCATAGCGCAAATTATCAGAGAAGCTCCATTTTATATTCAAGTGATTGATGAATAACTTAAATGTTTTCCTTTTAAAACACACCCTGCTTTTCATTATTTACTATTTTATTTATTTATTTGTAATCTAAATAAAATCAGAACAAAATGGCCCTTTAGGTACCTCGTTATGTAAAAATCAATAATGAAAATAATAATAATATTCATTTTGATAATATTAAATAATACGCTTAACAATTTAAAAGTTCAGTAAAATAAAAAATACCAGTTGAAACGCATTAAAATCATTTTTGGGCATCGGCGTTTACCCTTCAATTTTTAAAATATATTTCTTGGTTGCGTTTATAGTTTAAAACAATTTAAAACCATTTATCACAACAATATACGCTTCGAAAATACAAATTAATCCTTTCGGTAGAATGAGTGAAATGAAAGAAATATCACACAAACCAACAAAGCATAACATTAAATGCCTACCGTGGAGGGAACTAATTATCATTCCATTATTTCCACTTTAACAGTGGTAATACTTCTCTAATCTCCAAGAAATTCGAAATGACATTTCAAGCAGCCCTATTTTACGCAGCTTTCCGTGTGTGAATAGTTATTCGGATTTATGCTTTCAGGCTTAGTTGATTTGTAATAACCTGGCATTCGCGTATATCTAAAGGCGCATATGTAAAATGGACTTATATAAATCAATGAAACAGAATATTGGGCTTTTTACGATATAATTGTGTGGAAAAAGATACATTTACAAACATAACTCTTGAAAAGCAAAATTAGGAATGGTATCTTTTAACGCCTATTCATTAAGATAATTTTCAAATTACTGTTTTTAATTTTATTAGTGCTTGAATCATTGTTTATGCCTTTCAAGTATCTTGTTAGTGATATTACTTTGAAGCCCAGGTCCGGGCTTGATTCCTGGGTTGGGCACTGCCGATTCAGCTTTTATCCTTCCGTGAGTCGATAAAAGGAGTACCAAGCGTGATTATGAATTAAACCCCGGTGGTTCCGACTGATCACCTACCTGGAACATTTGATCTTGCATCCCTGAGTCAGCGGTCTAGAAAACTGAGAAAACGCGGTAGGCCTTGACCTCCATTAGCTGTTACGCCGCTGAGTTTAATTTTAGTGATATTATCGTTGTTGCCGTTGTAGTATGGTAGCTTAAAAGAATCCAGGACACAAAAAGGTTTGTTGGTTAAATTATTAACACATAATTCAAACATAGTTAAAACAGGTAAATGACAAAAATGGCAACCGGAAAATTATTTGGCAATACGCCTTACAAGCTAGCTGTGATGTCATCACCGCACATGTTCCACAACGTGGTCCAAAATTCTTACTTCTTATATATAGAGCTGCTGCCACTCACTCGCAAACACATTTAAATGCATCTGTTGGAGAGCACATCTTATGGAGTGAAGCACCGCCGTAACAGTTGTTGCTTAAACCACTCGGGAATTCGAATTTGGGTAAAAATGCTACTGGAAAGTAGCAAGCAGAAATGTACGATTTCCATTTTTAACAGAGTACCTTTAATAAGGCGGATGTGCGATTTATATTAGACAGCGCAGACAGATGGTACACCATCAATGAAGAATTCAATATTTTTATCCATACTAGAATCCAAACAACTCCTAGTTCAGCAGCCCCAGAGGCTGGCATCTAACCCAGATTTAACTAATTCAAACAGCATTTGATCAGTTTTCAGTTTTCCGAGAAGCAGGATTAGGTTATTGTACTTGTATAGATATTATTGGGGTAATTTCTCATATTTCGGGCAGCCGCATGACAGGAGAAATGAAAACTGAGTAATTTTTGAAAAAACGATTTTATTATGAGGACAAATTTTTCCTTTTCAGATATACAGTAAAACTTCTAAATCATTTTACATAGTTTTTTAAAATAAAAATAACTTTTAAGGCAATATCTGCATCAAAGAAAACCTATGCTTATTTGCAAATATATTTCTACGAGATCAATAACTAATCAAGAAATCAGTCTTTTCTCATTGTTCTTATTACTAAACAAGTGTATTTGTTGGGAACTTCAGCGTAATTGGCACTTGATATGTTCCAGCTTTTACTCCGAAGAGAGAAAGAAACTAAAAGCACTATATGTGTGTGGGGTGTCTGAATGTGCGCCAAGCTAATGCAATGCTGAGGATCAGCTTTTCTATTATTAAAAGGTATCTTTTTGTGCAGCATAGATAAGTCCATTGGGGTTTACTTCTTGATCTTTCTGGAAAGACAAATGCTTCCTTTTTCTGAAAAATAATTAGCTCTGCGTCCTGGATTTCGGTAGTAAAACGTATACTAGAATTTCTGCAAGTTATTTTTGCTTTATAAAAAAATATTTATTGCATATTCTGACAAGATTGCATTAGTATGTGACTGTACTATGCAAAAATTTTATTCGTTAACTACGTCAACTGCTTTTTTTTCCTCACATTTTAGGAACCACTGAATACATTTTTTCCTCTCTACAAGTAATTAAGTTAGATATTTTTGAAATCAACTTCAATTAAGTAACTTAGTTCCTAATTTCATTGGTATTTTTTAATAAAATTTTGTACAGTAACTTCAACCAGTTATATCTAAAAGAGGAATTTTACGTCACAACGCTCAAAGGGAATTAAAAAAACCTTTTTTTTTCTTTGAGTGAGGCACATTCCCAGAGCTGGATTAATCATATTATTTTTTTTAAACCAGATTAGTTGTGTCGGCTAGGACCGTTAAGTTTTTGAACCCGTGGTCCAAGCACTCAGTCGATGGGTTTTTGAGACGCAGAAAATAGTCAGCGCTATGTTTCCATTATTCGGCATGTTAAAGATCCGCGAGTTTCATTTTGGTCAAGAAAATTTCGGGTTCTTTCACAATATGAGAGTCTAGATGCTTCCATTTGGTGGAAAACTGGTTGTCAAAATTACCTGTGTTATTGACTTCATATCCTTAATGGTAGCACACGAAAGAGTGTATGCTTCTTTGTTGACTTTTTTTGTTCTAAACTTCTCACTTTAGCAATTTTAGAACCTAATCGGAAAAACTCTTATACTTGGAGCAATGTTAAACTGACAGAACAGTACAAAACATACCGTACAATAGAACGACCATAAGCATTTTCAAGCATTTTAATTTTCAACCAGCATGATCTGGAAACTTCTGATATTCTCGGGTAGCTTAAGATCTACAAAAAAAGGGCACCGCACGCAGCTCTATTGGGATAAAATATTCTGCTTGTTTCCAAATTCGGGTGTACTTTGTGATCTGAGAATTCTGGCACGCTCAACCTCATGAAAATAATGGTCATCTGCAAAGGGTTACCCATTAAGGTTACCAATGTAATCCTTATAACACCAAGGGGATCACTGGCTTAACCGTCGCGATATGGTGCCATTAGTCATCTCCATGTATGCAATTGATAACAAAAAGTTCATTGATAATTGAAATTGCTGAAACATTGCGCCTAACAGTTTTGGAAAATGATTTACATATCTATATATATAATAACTCAAAAAACTCATGCATAAAGCAGAATGTCTTGTTTGAGCGCGGAGATAGTTTATTCTTGTTTATTTTATTTGTTTACTTGTAACACATATTTCGAGCTCGTGTACTTGGTCACGTAGGACCCGTTTATGAACTCACGTTCAATATGACTCACGTTTCAATATATCGTACAAAACAGATACATAGTACAGGTCAGAGTTTACGCTCACGGAGAAGAAAGTTACAACCAGAGCGAGGGCGGAAATCGAACCTGCCGTCCCGGGATAGCGAGAGTAAAGCGCAGAAAATCAGCGCCACCGGGACCCCGTAGTTCATCCTATTCTATTAGAGAAAATAAACAACGTTAGAATAAAGCTTAAAATGTCATAAATGCATTAAAGAAAAAAATATCAACATAGTAGTTTTATGACCACGTGCATGTTTTTTTGTTACCAACGTCCTACCACTTAGTTCAAAGGCACTATTAAATTGAAATGTCACCTTTATATGCTGGTTGCTCTATTCCTTTTTTTTTGGTGGATGGGGGGGATAGGATGAAGTCAAGAATCCAAGTAACAACCAAAATTTCTACTATACTTGTGTAGATGGAGCGTTTGTTTTAAAATTTGTTTGTAGTAAATCTTTAGAAGCGATTGTTGTGGAAGCTTAAAAGTACAACTGTACATTACTCATGAAAGCAGTCCCATTGTGCATTCAAGAATATATCACAGCTTTTTTTAAACCTGCCTATTAGCATGAGCTTCATTCGACTTTGAACTCAACCGTTTTTCAAATCATTTATAAGTTTTCTACATCAGAGCCATTATTTTTCTTTAAATTGAGCAGATGAAAGCTCGCAGAGACCAGGTCTGGACTTGTACTAAAAGATTTTGCGTTTATGTTTCAATGTGAGAGCAAGCACTGTCATGCTCACTCACACACTTCTGGGGTCCCCTGTATCTACCGCTACCAGTGGCTTTAAAGATTGGATTGGGCCCTAAGACGCTTTTGAACTTTTAGGACTTTGTGACCACGACCTATACTTAAATTGTACCAGCTGCCATTAGTGAACACGGTAGATGTTTGACCAGTGAGGTGAGACCGAACCCGGGATTCTCCGCTTATGAGTCTGACGCCTTACCAACAGAGCCACCACGGCCCGTAGTGAAACACAACCCATGATTTGTGTGGCTGACGCAATCCCCTCCTCATATACAGTGGCGGACAAAAAAACAACATCTCCTAGAAACACAAACAATGCGCATTGTTAACACATGATTTTGTGTTCATAAAACTCTCTTAATTGTTTAAAAGCAAACGTATGAGGAACTATAACATCTCGATTGCATCATTCATTGCTTCCAGCGTATTGCAACTTCCGAAAGTTATACATAGCTCGCAAAAATTGAGGAAACGTGCATTCAGTTTGTTTTTGGTTGCAATAAAAGCATGCCTCCTATGTCTCCGTGCGCGCAATTAACTTTAAGAAAAAAGTGATTGCAGTTGTTTTAACTAAAGAAGGATATTCTATACGTGTGATTGCTAAAGAATAAGTTACAATAAATCTACTGTTTCGTAGAAAATCGGAACGTGAAACTGGCGATGTTCAAAGAAGAGCTGGATCAGGAAAACAAAGTGTGACCACAAAGTCTCAGGATCGATATTCGAAACGAATGTTCACTGCTCGACATTGAAAATGAAACACCAAGTAGTGGTCGGAGAGTGATGAAATTTGGTACAAAATCAGAGACAGCAAGGAACAATAAGTGATCTTTATTTCAAAACGATAAACAGAATAGAGAGCGAGAACGGCGTCAGTTCAGTAGGTTGTAAGACCACCGCGGACAGCGATGCACGAAGAAACACGTCTAGGCATACAGTCAATAAGAGTGCGGATGGTGTTCTGTGGGATGGCTTTCCATTCCTTTTCAACCATTTGCCACAGTTCGTCTTCTGAACGAGGCAGAGGCAGATTCTGAAAACGGCGTAGAATCACATCCCACACATGTTCGATTTGTGACTGATCAGGACAGTACGGTGGCCAGGGAAGCATCTGTATAACGTGGAGAGCATGTTGGCAGATGCGAGCATTGTGTGGTCGGTCGTTATCCTGCTGAAAAATTGCATTAGGCAGCCCTTGAAGGTAGGGGATTGCGAACGGCCGCAGCACATTATCCAAGTATCGTGGGCCGTCATAGTGCCCAGAATACGAACTAGAGGTGATGGAATTGTACGAAATAGCGCCCCAACCGATTATGCCACGTTGTCGCAAGGGGGTGGGGGGGGGGGCGTTCCACAGTTACTGCCAGATAAGATCTGTCTCAGCGTCGATGCCGCACACGTATGCGGTGACTGTCACTGGATAAGTAGAAGCGTGACTCATCTGAGAACACGTTATTTCACCATTCTGTCTTCTACGTCACTCTAGTCCAGCACCATTCCAAACGTTCGCGTCTATGCTGTGGGGTCAATGGCAGTCTTCTTAGCGAATGTCGTGATTGCAAGCCACGTGCAATCAATCGACGGTAAATGTTTCTGGTCGACACGGGAGCATCCAGGGTATCTTGCACATGCTGCAGAATCAAGGTACAAGTGACTTGCGGGTTCGCCACAACTTGTCGGTTAATGGGTCGATCCACACGTGCTAACGTCACTCTGGCTGGACCTGCACCCCTCAATCTTGCCTCATTTCATTGTTCTAACCATCTTCAACACAGCCGATGCGTCGTGCTCGCATCCATGTGGGCATCAGCTGCTATTTGATGTACGAACCAAACCCCTCTCTCAGTCCGATCACCATACCCCACGTAAAATCGTCTATTTGTTGGAAGTGTCTTTGTTGATGGTGGCCTGGCATTATCTCCTATTACAGGTATCCTCCGAGACAATCTGAGGGAGCTAATATCCAACTACGCAAATTATTTTACCAAACAGTTATAGAACCTTCAATTCTTTACGCAGCTGCAGTATGGGGCCCATTTTTAAAGCAGAAAGGCCTAAAGAAATTAGCTACTGTTCAACGCCATTTCCTTCTTGTTGTTTTGGGAGCATATAACACATCAACTCATACCACCTTACCTATCCTTGCGGGAATTCCCCCCATTGCTCTTACAGTTAATCTAAAATCAGCTTTAGGAAATGTTTTCATAAGAAAACTACAGCAGAATTATCCCTTAATAATGTCAACTCATCCAATGACTTTGAAGAAGAAAACCAAAAATGAACAGAACATCCTACAATACATTTTGACACCGCACACTGGGATTTTCACGGACGGATCGAAAATATGTGATGGAACCGGCTCAACATTTACTCACATCTCCAACAATCAGGTTATCTACGATTGGTCAGCCAAACCTACAGCATATAATTCAGTATTTCAAGCGGAGCTTTTTTCCATCTTTCAAGCTTTACTTTATATTGCATCAAAAAACATTACCTCCAACACAACAATATTCTCTGATAGTTTATCTTCTCTTAAAGCAATCAGGGACCCAATGCATTCTTCAAAGTTACTCAGAGACATTCAACCCCATCTGCAGAGAACATCCAAACACAAATCTATCTAGGTTAGAGCTAGGGACACTTTGGCAATGAACGAGCCGACTTTTTAGCTAAAACTGCAGCAATGAACCCAGCACATTCATTAGTATTTAAAATTCCTCTACAAAATATTTTCTCAGACATCACCTTTGGTCTAATCTTCTTCAAGATTGGCAGGAAATCTGGGACACTGCAGAAACCGGTCGGAGAGTTCACGAAATCCTACCGAAAGTCAAGCTAAAACCACGATGCAAACATCCTATGGATGTACAATTTCTCAGTGCACGCGGTTTCATTTTCTTCATATCTACACAGATTCAAGATAATAAGCTCACCCTTATGTGTTTGCAGCCAACTTGGAAGTTCAGAACATTACGTATTCAATTTGTCCGTTAACTAGCTTTTTCCACTGCACATATAATTCTAACCTTCCTGTATCCAAAAATATAGCTCGTATTCTACATCATCCAGCTACTCGGAAGAATCTTCGTAAAATAATGTTTTTACTCAGCACTCAAATAGAAGACTTCCAATATCCTGCCTAAAAACTTTAAATGTTATATTATTGCCTTATCCTGTTTTTATCAAAATTATTTTTCCTTTTTATTATTTTTTTTCCAAGTGATTTGTACATTATTTTATGTAAATTTATATCCAGTTATAATGTACGTTTCCTAGCGGGCGCTTGGTCGTTCGTTAGTTTTTCTTTCCTCCCAGCCACCACTCCCGGTTAAACCCTCATCAGGGTAGAGCAGCGGTTCCCAACCTTTTTTTAATGCCGTACCCCTTGTGATAAATTTATTCAAATTGTACCACCAAGGAAAAAAAGTTGCAAGAATATTAATCATGGAAAGTAAATATTTACGCAAGAGTTTTTTAATATTTTATTTGACAATAAAGTTATTGTTCAAAATTAAGCCTATATATATGTTTCTAGTAAACTTATTAAATCTAAATACCAACTGTAAACAAATAATAACAAAGTAAATACATCGTTTCTTATCACGAAAACATACTACAATTTCCGGTAGCAAATAAGTTTATCGAAAAAAATCAAAATTTCTCTTAAAACAAGTAAAAACTGTTTTAGCGTGACCCTTGGGCCTGTTTTGTTGCACATAATATTTTGAAATCAATATCAAAGTTTGATAAATACACTCTTAAATCAGGACTTGCAGTTAGCTTATTCCTATACTTATTCTTAATAGGAAGAGAACGATCTCTCAACTAGTTCTGTGTTTGTAAAAGGAACTAAAACCAGAAGGGCTTTTGTGGTTAAGGGTCCATATTCATCCCTAATGCTCACCTAGAATTGTCCAAGGGGTTTTTCTTAAACTCGGACTTCAAGGAGGAGTCACTTGAAAGTTCTAGGAGCTTTTCCATCTCATGAACGGGCAATGTAACCGTCTTGACGTTTTCCTCATTGAAAGTGATTTGCAATCGAGTTCTCTCCGTCACTTCGTTTAAGAAAATATTTTCTAAAAGAGTCCTTCAGGTTTGTCAAATGTGTCACTATTTGATGTTTCACTTCGCTAGATATGGGCAGATTATTGTCACTCAAGAAATCATGAAGCGTGTCAAAAACTTCAGCTTGATTGTTTTGAATACAGGTTTTCCAAAAATCAATTTTCTTCAGCATGGATTATATTTTGTCAGCAACTTTGAATACTGTAATTGAGCTGTTCTGTAACTCTAAGTTGAGTTTATTGATTTGAGAAAAAATGTCAGCTAAATAAGCAAGCTTTTGAAGCCAGTCACCATCATGAAACTTGGAGGCTAAATAAAAAGGATGTTCCTCAAAAAATACTTGCAGTTCATGTCTCAGCTCAAAAAGTCTTGTAAGAACCTTCCCGCGAGATAGCCACCTTACTTCCGTGTGCAAAAGCAACGTGGAGTGAATGCCACCCATATCTTCACAAAGAACTTTGAACAGTCTGGAGTTTGTTGCATAGGCTTTAACAAAGTTGGCTACTTTAACTGCTTCATTGAGAACATCATTCAAAGAAGACGGCAACTTTTTTGGCTGACTCTGTCTGTGGATGCAACAATGGCTCCATGCTACGTGGGGGGCCACTTCTTTTACGCGCCCCCGAAGACCAACATGTATGCCGAACATTGATTTTCCTCCGTCAGTGCATATACCACATAATTTAACCCAGTCTATTCCTTTTTCACAGAAGTAGCTGTGAATCACATTGAACACATCTTCCCCTGTAGTACGCTTAGTTAATGCATGGCACAGCAACAGATTTTCTTCAAACTCCTTGTTGGGATTTACATACCTTGCAGTAACAAGTAAGATTGCTAGAGCAGCAATGTCCGTGCTTTCATCAACTTGGATGGAAAACAAATTACTGTCTTTTAATTGCTCAACAACTTTTTCTTCAATATACTCAGAAATGTCTCGAATTCGCCGTGAAACTGTGTTGTTTGACAGCGGGATGGAGTTCACCTTACGAACGAAGTCCTGACCAAACATACACTGAACAGCATATTTTATACAAGGGGCTATCAAATCCTCACCGATTGTGTGGTTTTTACCACTTTTTGCAATATGGTAGCTAATTTTGAAAGAGGCTTCCAAAGCATTTTCATTATCTCTATTAACTGATGCGAAATAAGAAGAAACTACGCCATCTTTCCCATAATTTTTTGAAAGTCGTTCAAAATAGGTAATTTCTTTATTTTTGTGCTGGGCGTGTTTGGATTCAAGGTGGCGCAAAAGTAAGGAAGGTTTCATGCTACCATTACTTAAAACTTCTCCACAAACAACACACAGTTGGTTTGGACTTTCCTCCTCTCCAGTAAACGAAAAGCCATATTTCAAGTACTCAGATGAATATTTTCGTTTCTTTGAGGAAGTTCCAGTGCTAGTACTAGATTTCTGAGGTTTACTATCACTGGTACTCACACAAGAAGAATTTTCTGCTGCTGAGTCCCGAGACGTACTACGCTTGCTAAGCACCTGACTTACCGTATCAGTCTGATTTGTTTTAACTGATCCAATTTTAACCACTTTTCCATCTTCTTGACTACAGTTAAATCGTTTACAAATCAGTCAATAACTAACACGCACAATAAGCAAGTAAACTAAACAAACAATCTCGTAACGAAGAGCAACAGACAACAACTACGCAAGCGAACCATGCGAGCACTGACTGACGACGTGACGGTAGCAGTGCACTGTGATAGTGGCTAAGTGAGTGTAGGAGGGGGGGGGGGCGGCAGAGGGCGACTAACATTGACGAGCGAGCGTGAGTCAGACCATCGGACGACTAGGCGCGCCAGTACTGTACTGTACTTTTCATCCACCACGTACGTAACGTATGGCAAAAAAATAAAATACGCCATTACCAAATATTTTCGGCGTACCCCCAACCAGATCGTTGCGTACCCCCAAGGGGTACGCGTACCCCAGGTTGGGAACCGCTGGGGTAGAGGAACGGTGGTGACTACTGGGGTTTAAATAAATAAATCCTCCAAGACAAAAACAAAATTTCTTTGATAATTTGTCTAGCAGAAACAACGACACGAATATTGTCCATGCTGCACGTTCCTTCCCTTATATCTTAATTGACGTGCGTCGGAGAGCTGCGCATTTAACATCATTTGCATAACTCAGTGATGTGTATCTACTCTAAAATTTGCATAAATTTCTGACCACTACTTCTTGGTGTTGCATTTTTAATGTCGAGCAGTGTATCTCAATATTCGTCACGCAAGTGCTTCTAACCTAAAAGTTCAGTTTTAGAATGCCTGCGGAGTTAGTTCAAGCGCACGAACTGTACAAAGACGGCTTGTATAATGTGATCTGCTTGCCTATCGGCCGAAGAGAAAGCCATTACTTACAAGAAAAGCAGAAGTGACTTTCATGGGAAAAATAGCATGTTTCGTGGACAATGGATCAATGGAACTCAGTAATTTTCTCGAAAGAATCGAAACTCAACCTAAATGGATCTGATGGTAAGCGCTTCATATTTATTACAGGAACTGTAATTGCCTCAATTTACACCGGCATCTTGGACGAGCGCGTAAAACCGTTTATTCAGGATCATTTTAAAGGAGCAAGACATTGACTCTGCACTCTGTCATGCAGCGAAATCGGTAAGTGGGATTTCATTGTTTCCTTGACGACTTTTGCCTCTTTAAGTGTTTTCATACCCAATACAAAACCGATATTTGAACAAAATATTTTCCTCGTTTAGGTTCAGACTTATCTAAACACATGCGGTATTAAAGTTTTTGATTGGCCTAGGAATAGTCCCAACCTTGATCCTATTGAAAATTGTTGACGAATAATGGGTACAAAAATTGTGGAAAAGAAGCCATTTACTAAGCTTACACTCCAGGAAAGTATTATTAGGGTTTGGCCCCATGAACGGTGAATAGGATTACATTCAATGTTTGATATCATCTATGCCAGAGACCAAGGAGGATCAACAAAGTATTTAAGTGATCTTTTACATATAATCTGATCTTACAACCCCTAATGTGGCTGGCTATTATGTAAACTTTACATTATCCAAAGTATTTTGTGTTTCCGTTAGGGCCCTGCTCCGCATCAGCAGAAAACGTGACCAAAACCGAAGGCAGAAACCGAAAATCCGGGTACTTTCCATAGGTACACCATTTAATCCGTTTTACGTTTCTGCTTTATTTTTCTGCTTTACGTCAATGTGGAGCAGGGCCCTTACTGTGTGTCCACGTTTTGGTTACATACAGCGTTTTTCCAGGGCCGTCATTTGGAGGGGGGGGGGGGGAGCAGGGGGGGGTCAATTGCCCCCCCTGGCTTTGAGAAGTCAATGTATTTACATATAAAGAGGCGTGGTTTTTGCTTTTTTCCGATGAAATTGTATTGTGTTTGCACCCTTTGCCTCCCCCCCCCTGGAAAAACTTGAAATGACGTCCCTGCGTTTTTCACCTTTTTCATTTTTTAGAGTAATAAAGTGCTCTTTACGTATTTATCCTAATTATAATTATTTCACATAAATCCCATTACTTCATTCTAATGTACCAATATCATATTCATACCAAACATATACATAAAATGCATTTTTTGCTACAGTTTTCCACTTTTTGATAGGTGATGCAGTTTTTTTGTCCGCCAATGTTTATCTTATTACGCCACGTGCCTAGCGTTACGTACGCTCCTAAAGTAACTTGAATTTATAAATAAAATTAATCAGAAAACGAAATAGAAAATTATAAAACAAAATTGATAGCGTAGTTTTTATTAAAAGAAAAATTCAATTGGAAAATTAAATAAGTGACTAAAAGACCCATGATTTTTGATTATTTAGTCTTTTTAACAAAGTTACGATGGGAATCATCTTGATCTAGGCAGAAAATTGATTGGTATTTGACTTTAAGAATCATTTTGCTTTTAAATATATACAGTTCAGATTAAAAAAAAATATAAAATTCTAAAAGCCGATTCATGTCGCAAAGTCTTTAATCCAAAAACCCAAAGTAGGTATTATGAATTATATTTAAACATACACAAAAAAGCAATTTGTAACCTTTTCGTCAAACAAAAAAGACGCTTTGGTAAAGTACTAAAAATGTACAGTTGCATCGCAGACATAATCGCAGTGAAACAAAGGCAAATGATAATCCTTAAGATCTTTTGAGCTTTTACTAAACATCTGAGTTCCTTTAAAAAGTGTTTTTTTTTTCTTTTGCAAAAATAACCCTGTGCTTATCTTTTCATCATTCATACTTTTATTTTAAAAACAACTGTTTCACCTAAGTTTTGCATCAAAAATAAGCGAAGTTTACTTTGATTAAGTGAGATAGTTTGTAACATTTTAGAACATTTAAATCTTTGAGAAACATTATTTCTTTGTTTTTCTTTGCTCTGAATTACTATTTGATGCTGTGTAAGAGGCTCGAATTTAAATTTAGTACTTTTTAAATGACTAAATATGTTTTAAACATAAAATTGCAAATAATTAGTACATTTTCCCAAGAAAACTTGTGTGAAACTAAATGGTTTTACAACTGTAAAAATTGAAAATTGACTTAAAACTTACACATTTTGTTTGTTTCATTTCTTTGTATTTAAAAATCAAATTTTAAAACATGTGATTTTTTTTCGCAATTTTTTTCAAAAAAATTTGTAAGGGAAGCGGTTAATTGATCAAAGGAACCAGTATAATTTTTAAACGAGAAATTGAAATAGTGTTGGTGATTCTGAATATGTTTTTAGCTCCTTTCTTCAAGAACTGAAAACGTTATTAGAACTCAAATCGCACTTTTACTTAGACTTAACATTGACGAAAGTTGGAAATCATTTGACCGAAACAAAATTAAGAAAAAAAAGTTATTGTTTTTTCGATATAAATGATTTTTTATACACTTTTTATTTCTGCAAAAAAAAAAAAAAAAAAAAAAAAAAAAGATTCATAGAACTCGGTTTGTTTTTGTGAAAGATTAAAAAGTGAAAGCAAAAACTCTTTTAGAATGCATTTTTTAAAGTTAGAATGGGTTTTTTTGAAGTTATTAAATAAAATTAATTTATATTAAACGGGGTTAAAATGAAACTCTTTTGTACAGAAATAGCTCTTTTTTAACTATGATTAGCTATGATGTATTTTTTCCTTGTTCACTCTTATATTTAATTCACTTGAATAGTTTAGTTACCCATTTTTTTTCATTTCATGTTGGAATAAAAAAAAGGGGGGTTCTTGAATTTAAACTATTTCAGATGGAAAAAAAAAGAAAAACGAAAAAGAAAAAAGAAACAAAACAAAACAGTTGGATATTAATTGCAACGTGATAAATATCAGTTGAGAGTTAGAGAATTCACATCGTTTTTAGATTTACGTACTTATTGTTTTTCTCATTAGTCATACATATATTTTTTTATGGTTCATCTCTTACAAATATGCTTTTAATTTAATTTGGAGCCCACGAGTTGATTGATAAAGAGATGTATGAATGCTGTTATAAAAAAATAATGTTTATGGACAGAAAATAGGTTCTTTAAGTTCTAACCGAGCTCGTCAGAGGTCTCTCAAAAATGATGAGTCACATTGAGGGGGAGGGGTTTCATGAGAGTGTGAGTTTGTGACAAGGGGGAGGATGGGTAACAAGCAGTGCGGCATCACAATTTGTTTAATGAAAGTATGCTTATAAAACCTAGCGTGACATGTGAAAAGGGGAGTTAAGAAGGTAAAGTGAAGTGTGACAATGGCAAAGGGGGGGGGGGCGTCAAACATTTTCAAAAAAATTGTGACATAATTTACAGTCAGCCCCTTAATGATGGGGTTGTTTCTGAATTTTTCAAAATTGTTTATTTCTCATACAGCACGGTTGAACACATGAGGAGAAATACTTTTTTTAAAATTTGTCTCATTTTGTTTCGTAAAAAATAATCTTAAAAGACGCTCAGTTGCTCTTTCATTTTTGATGCTTACGTCATAAGTGGACAAAACGCTCCAAGTAAAACCACTTTATAGATGTGCCACTATTTTGGATCAGACATTGTTGTGGAAGCTGAGGTCACCAGAGATCCATAATGACTGATGCGTGGACCTGGCTTTACACCAAAATTTTTCCTCTTATGACGTCATCCGAGACCTCGTTTTTAATTATCGGACATTAAAGCATAATAAATTAAAAAAAAATACGTCTGAAAAAATGAAAGTTTTTTCTGGCATCTTGTTTTTATTTTTCACTTCAAGGTCAGTGACCAAAAGTATTACTTTTGGCACCCCATTTTTATACTCGGCACAAAAGTTTTAGAAAACTTGATTTGACGTAAACTTTTTCAAATTGCACTCTTTTTTTTCTTTAGCACGCTCACAAGTGATACAACCACGTTGTATATCTCACTATAGGAACATGAGTAGGGTCGAAAGATTTAATAAGGACCCTTTTTTCTTTTTCTTTTTTTTCAATTTTTATTTCACATTCAAAGCATAAAACATACAAGAGGACAATAAAGCACGACCACACATAAATGCAAAGTAAAAAGGACCAAGTCGAAGTTAAAGTTATTGTTTGGCTCGCTTACAGCGCCATCTCTAAATTAATAGTCGAGTTTTAACACTTATCGTCTACTCTCCCATACATTGTACATGAAGTTCAGCCGTTTAAGACCCAATTATTGCACGGTTCTAATTGCACGAACGAAAATTCACATCAGATTTAAAATGCCACGTTCTATTGCGTCCGCTTCGCACATTCCAATTAAATGTTCACCCTTCAGTCTGCGTAATTACATAGCTGAAAACGAGTCCTTCGCCTTTTAGAGAAAAGCACATCTGCGGTGATAAAATACAGAGCAGTCGTGAGAATTTACTTGTCTGGAATTCTATAACTCTTACTATTATTGTTGATTAATTTAATAAGAGGTATCCGAGACCGAGTAATTTAATAGTTATGTAGCATGAAAGTTCATATATAATTGTTATATAAAGTTTAGGGGGTCAGCTTTTGCTTTTCTGGCGATTGTTGAGCCGCTCTTTAAATACATTTTCCAAACTAAATACTTTTGTAACCACTCTATGAATAAAAGCTAGGCGTTCTGGCCTGGCGCTTTTTGTGAATGTATTTTTGATATTTAGTGCTGTAAAATGGACTTGAAATTCAAAAATAAAAGAAAGCATTGTCTACAACAGTCTCAAATGAACGCTTTTTTCGTTTTTTAATACCATCAAAGCAATTGTTATGAAAACAAAACGAAATTAAAATACTTGTTTTTACCAAAACACGACAGCCTGAAAAGGTACATTGTATTTGGTTTACGCATTTCTAATAAAATATCTCATTAAAATCACCAAACCTTATGGTTATTACCGTAATGTTAGTTAGAAAAAGGTGGAAATATGCACTCTACTATTTCTGGCTTGAAATAGCTCCAGTTTGAACAAAATCCAGAATAAAATATTGCTACAATCATCATTTCTCCTCACATCAGTGAGTCAAGGCTTGGCCGCATTTGCTAAAGAACATTATAATTCGAGCTCTATATAACATGGGAGTACCAAATACGTTTATCAAGAAGAAAGTTTTTCTCTTTCTTTTTGTGCTATTGCTTTAAATTTTCAAATAATTATGTCTTCACATCAAAAATCGTGAAAAACGTTTTAAAGGTTTTCAATCAATATCTTTGTTGATTAATGTCATCTGAAAAAGTGGCCTAGCTAAGAACACTCTCGACCCTAGCTAAGAAATTTCCTTTCAAACATAGGGAGGAAAAAAACCTTTCAAAATCAATCCGTCCGTTTAGGCGCTAGAGTGCCACACTCAAATACAAACAGACACACGTATATGCAAACACACAGATACACAGACACGGAAAACTCAAAACCCCTTGCTCGTTTCGTCGGGGGTTAAAATAGCTTCAAATTTAAGCTAAACTAAATGGGTCATTTTCAAAATTTGCTTACATTTGCTGTCCGGAGGTTAAAAAGACGATTTTGAAGCATAACTTATATTTTAAATTCAGTGCGAATAATTATTTTCTGCAAGAAATACTCCCAAAAAAATTCTATCACTCAACAAATTATTGAAATTTATTTATTTATTTTTATATAAGTCTTTAAAAATGAGAATCAAGGCAAAAACGCTTGTCCATTTCCAATTTTCGCAAGTTCAACTATTTTTTTCCTATACTTAATGGTCAAAAAAAGTAAATGCGACATATTATTTTTATATATTGACTATTAGTATATGGTATTCATGATAAATATTGACAATAGTAATTTTATTTCAATAAGAAATGTATGAATATATTTTGTCCGGAAGTTCTTGTCAAGTCCGTTACCCTAAGATTATTTTAGCTAAAAAAGGTATTTATTGAAGTCAAAAGATGGTAACACGTATTCAGTTAACTTAACAAATTAGTGACGTAACTATTTTGTACCATTTTGTTTCCCTGAGTCGAGAAGTATTGCTGTGGCGTTTCGCACAAAATATTTTCCAGGTGCGTATTTTTATTCTTTGTCAAGTCCGTTACCAAAGATTTCAGTATTAATTTTTACTTTTTCTAAACTTTTACCCCTAAATATTGTTCATTATACAACTATGAGAAAATGCATATTGTAGTTCAATTTTTAAATTCGACAACCTAGCCATAATTTGACATTTTGGTTGAAATGTCAAGTCCGTTACTGGTCAAATCCGTTACCAAATGTCAAATTCGTTACCATAGAGTTTTTGATAAATATTTCAATCATCACAAACATCGTTTTAAGCTTCAGGGCGCAAATAATTTCAAATGAAGTTGGTTCTAGGCTCTATGATATAGTTTAAAAGTGAGATTTCATATTGATTTTGTATGGTAATGGACGACAATTTTCCTTGCAACTTACAGTTTTACAACAGCATTTGAATACTTAATTATTTATCAAAGTGTACAACCAGTTACTTTTTTACACACCTACAATATATGACTAAACATCTGTTAGTATTTCTAAAAGAAAATAGCAAGTTAAAAAAAATTACTTAAAAATTTTGAAATGTTAGCATATGGTGAAAATGACCCAAATGTTATTCTTTTGCTTATACCGATCCGATATTTGTAAGATTTTCAACAGAAAACACGATGAAAAACATTGATGAAATGTTATTTTCACACGCTATGAGCAAAATTTCGCACCAGGAAAATTTGACGAAATGAAAAGCATGTGTGTAAGATTTAAGCATTGATCTACAAACGCACAAAACAGTATTTTCGTTAACCTATAAATTTATTGTCTTAGTCTCAAAATTTCACTGCAATAAAATGAGAAACATGCGATGAAAAGTAAACATTGAATAAATCTCTTTTATGTACAGTGCGTATAAGTTATGGATATTTCATTAATAATCACATAATTGAAAGCAGGATGCAAACCTTATTTGCTGAACAAACACGATGGTTCTCGCAAATTGGGAATACTTGAGAATTATTGTGTTTGACTTTGAGCGTTATTTTTTAATCTTCTTACTGTAAATTTACGTTACTTTGAGTTTAGTATTAGGAAATTTAAGAAATAAGATAATGGTATGAAAAAAAAACATAACAAAACATTGTTTTTTTCTTTGGATTAATGTTTTTCATCAGACAGTATTCCTGAATTTTTTTGGAAAAGAATCTATTTTATGCTAAACTTAAAAATAAATAATAACAAACCATTATATTCGTATCGATAATGGTAAATATAATATAATTTAAATTAGTTTCAATTTTGGTGTATTTCTGTAAAAGAATAAATCCTTCAACTTTTCCTATTAGTTTTAAAACTAAGGACAGCAATGCTAACTGCCTTGGGAATACACGGAGTTACTTGTAAAAGGAATAAATAACCCACTGGAGAATTTTTCGACAATCGTAGCACTTGTGTAAATCCCATTATTTGTGGTTTTTAAACTTAAAACATAAGTTAAAAATACTTTTCGAGTTGTTTTGTAAAATAAGATTTGATTATATGTTTGGAGCACAGGAAATTGGTTTTATTGTATTTCGTACTACTCTAATCCTAAAAAAGAAATTAATTTGTAGTTTCATTGTCTTTAAATGACTTTAAAGCTCTTTATAAAGCAACAAGTAATAAAAGTACGTACTATAAAATAAGTAGTGTATAAAGAATTGAATGGATTTAAGACAATCTATGTTTTGTATTTAAGAAGATGAGATTGCTGTATCAAATTTATTTTATTTCTTTGATTTATTATTTTTTATTACACATAAAGTAACTGTATATGCATCACATACAGAATATCACGTATGGCCAGAAGGTAAAAAGCACAACAGTATAACATAATAAACAAAAAAAAAAAAAAAACACACGCACACACAATATGAATTAAAAACTACAAACAGTGAATTTGTAAGCACATACGCAATATGAATTGAACAGTATAAACAAACATTGTTTGAAAACACACACACACTCACATGAATAAAGTCAAACAATAGAATGAATGAAACGTTTTTCAAGAATAAAAGTCTCAACGCTTTGGATTGGAGCATACTGTAAAAAACGAACTGTTATTTTTACTGTATAATAATGGCAGCGAAAGTTTCAATTTAAAACTGCAAAATGCCCAGCAATAAACTGTAAAACTAGCAATTTTAGTTTCTTACAGTACCGTAAAGTCGGGTTACTTGGACCCACAAGGAGGTTACTTGAGCCCACAGTAAAATGATAAAATCTGGGTTTGGTACTAGCGTTAGATATTGCAGAGTGCTTCTACCTTGCGGAGAAACGAGGAACTACGTGCAAGTCTTCAACTAATAAGTACCAAACCTAGATTTTATCAGTTTACTGTAATGGGCTCAAGTAAACCCCTAGGGTCCAAGTAACCCGACTTAACGGTAAAGTTAGAAATTTTACAGTTTTTTTCAGTAAGATTTAGCTGTATTATAGTGTAAAACCAACTGTATAATACTGGCAGCAGATGTTCAGTTTCACAGTTTCAAACTGTAAAATGCACGACAATAAACTAAAATTAGCAATTTTACAGTTCGATACTGCAAAATTATCAATTTTACAGTTTATTACTGTAAAGTAAGCAATTTTTACACTTTATTGCAACAAAATTAGCTGTATTGTACTGTAAAAACAATATTCATTTTTTACAGTGCAGCCAGGAGAGGAGGCTGGAATAAGACAGCATCCTCAGCTCCCGCGCATTGGGTTTCTCTCTGAGAACTGTTAAATTGAGAAGCAGGATTTCTGGATTCTTCTTATCTTGACTCCAACCAAGCAAAGTATTTCTTTAATATTAATTTGTCTTTTTGTTATATTTTCACGAGCTAATTGCTATCTTTAAAAACAAGATGCTAAGAGGGGAAAAGAAAGTTTGACAATGGTAGCCAATGGAAGTTGTAGTCAATAGCTGTATTTTTCTTTCAGAAAAAAGAGAGAGGGTAGTTGTTATGGTGCACTTCTAAGATAAAACATTTTTAGTGGTTGCTTTTTTTTTCTTTAAAGACATTTAATCCCAAAAACTATCTTTGCTTTGCAATAGGTTCATTAATCAATGTTTTGTCCATTAATATAATACTCAAACTGAATAAGTTATGTAATAAAAATACTGCGAAAGGTATGTTAACTGGATTTTATAGTATACATAAAGAGATGAATAGACAATATTTTAGAAAATGTACACATAATACCCCTGAAAAAGACATTTTAACTTGTTCTGTAGAACTTAAAATTCAATACTCGGAATTTAAGCGTGAACATAACATTCTATTACTCTAGATTTCCACAACCCAATTAAATTCAACATCCTTTACTTTTGCTTAATGACCAGCTATACGAGCGCTTGGAATATATTTTCCTTGCCATCAAGAGAGTAAACGCACTTGTGGGGATAAAATCCAAAATATTCCTCAGAAATATGTCACTTAGGATTATATGCGCTATTAGCTGGCACTCACTAATTGATTAGATATTAGAAAACCAAACTGAAGTAATCTGCTCTTTGTGACTTAAAAATTTTAGAGACTTTGTGTAAACGAGTTCCATCAGTTATGGAATGCATCGTCTTGTAAGTCATAGTCTGTTAAATCCATCGAATTGATTAATATTTTAAAGTATTCTGCTTAACAAGACATAGCGAACCAAAATAAAGTGTGGAGTTAACATAATTGTACTTTTAAAAGTTGGTGTACGATGCTTGTCCGTTCAATTGCTGTTACTTAAAAAATAACCTTGAAACGGGGGACATCTTTAGCATTTTGAATAAAAGTATTTATTTTACAATATGTACAGGCAGCTTCTTGGCTAGCAAACAAAAACATAAATGATTCGCAGTTGAATTACTTGCATTAAATTAAAGAGAACTTTATACTGAATTGCAAATTAAAGTAGATTATATTTTAACACAATAAAGTTCTTGCATAACAGTTCTAAGAGTTCTTTAATTAAATAAAAGTTTACTTAACTTTTGCAGGCTTCCTTGAATAATTCCCTTCAATAGGGGGACGAATTGCATAGGTTAGAATTTCCGGTGATACGGGTTGAGTAGAATAATAGCTTAACTCCAAGTAAGGAGTGACTAATAGTTTACTACGGGTGGTCCGCTTAGCTTGGGACACCGCACGTACTCAGGATTCGAATGAACTAAAGTTTCTCGTCTTATCTCTTGCGCAACTCACGCCTTTTAATACTAGAGTTCTTGGCCGTCAGCCACATGCAATTTGCATGTGGCGGCGTTCTTACGGCAGCGGAGACTGATTTGCATACGGGGACGGAGATTTTTCTCGTGGGTGCGGCGACTGTTTTGCATGTGGACTGGAACACGCAGGAGACTGTCCAGTTGGTTTGTTTTGTTTAAAAGGTTACCTGTAACCTATAAGTAAGTGGTAAGGGAGACTGGGGACGGTTGTCACAATTTTCATTTGCTCCCCCATAGATCCCTTAGAAATGCCTGTGAGCTGGTTTAAAGTTGTTTTTATGTTAAAGTGTACGTTTGCCTGCTTATAAATACTAAAAATTTCTCCCCAAGTACAATAGTTAACTCACAGGACCAAATTAAACAAAAAAGGATCACAAAAAATGTCACAACCGACCCCACCCCAGGGGCGGTTGTGACAGTGCTTGGGGTTGGTTGTGACAAGTTCAAAATTACAGCAAAACAGTCTAGATAGCTTTTAATTTCAAGTAATATTAAATGTAATTCAACGTAATCTTCATCTGAGAAAGTTTAACACTTAACAATGTGCCTCGTTCAGTTGAAGTAGCCTTATACCAAATCTTGCAACAATATCAGGTTTTTGCAATTTCGTCACGTTTGTTTTGGCAACATTATGCACATCTTGTGGGTCATAGCCGTGTCTGTTCATAACAATTCTCAAGTATCAGAGAAAGATTCCACATTTATTTGTTTTATTGAAGCTTGTTACTCTTGAAAGGCTAGTTGCAAGAGCTACACGAACAGACGTGAAAAATTTCTATTCATAAATAAACGAAACCATTTCTCAGTAGTCATTTTACTCTCATGTCTGCTTTCAGCTTATATGTAAGCTCAAAAGCACTTTATTATGAGCAATATAACCTATGCACAAGTTGTTTTCATTGTGACAGCGCAGGCTGGCTCCATCGTGTTTACGAATGAATGTTTCGTAGCAAAGACTAACGATTAACGTTGCATTTCCAAAGCTGTCCGAAAGAAAAAAAAGTTTCACTTCTTTATATTTCATTAGGTCACACTGCCCTATTTCTGTTTTCTTCAAGTGTATTATGGGCATCAAATATGATAAAAACATGTTTTACTCGTGTCACAACCGTCCCCACGCGATTTGTCACAACCGACCCCAACCCACTACTTTTGAAAACAGCAATCACCATGGCAGCAATCGCCCACAAAATAGCCTACATAAAAAGTAATCACTGCTATTTCACTATTAAGGTTCACTACTAACGGGGGAAGACTTTTATTTCTCTATCTGTACCCATTCAACAGGAATTACTAAAAGAAATCGAACAAAAAACTTACTTTTGACTGTTAAAAAGTAGCCAACCCCTCTGCTAGCGTTAATGTCGTTCGATGGCTACCGCAATGCTTTGACACACATTCAGACAAACATGCTGATACTCGCTGTCTTTGCTTCAACCAGGTATTAATTATGGTTTAGCTAATATGACGACTGTCACAACCGCCGCGTGTCATAACCGTCCCCAGTCTCCCCTAAAACCTATAGTAAGTCGCCACCACCTAAGCGGAGACATTTAAAATAATTGCTATGTTAATGAAAAATAGAAAATAATGCCTAATGCTTTTCTTATCATTGGTCTAGATGCTGTATTAAACTAATCAGCACTAAAAATACGAAATAAATCATTTGTTATTAAAAAACAAAGTTGTAATTTTGAGCCGCATCACCTTGACAGCCAGCAATCGGCCCCCATACTTAAAATACAGAAATAAGGGGAAAATCGACATTTTTGTACTAGCCTGGTTCTGTGGTAAAGAGTTAAGAACTTATATTTATTACAAGAAGTATGTACTATATGAGATAAATCTACCAAAATCAATGAAATTTATTGGAAAGGTATCTTAATTAAGTACAGCCTTTATAAATTCCTACCGGAAGAAAAACAAAAGTCTCCCAAGCTTCAATTAATTCCCATAAATGTTCTGGTCGATCGAAAACATAAACACCGCTAATATCATTAAAGATCTTGTTATTCTTAGAGAAAAGAGTTTGATTCCTGTGTTGATCTTTGAGATGAAACGATAGAAGGTCTTTATATATCAGTTTCGCTGAACCTGGGATTGTTTATTTTAGATACTTTTGTTCCGGATATTTTTGTTTACTCTTCCCAAAACGGTGAACTGTGTGTGGTATGCAATTTTGCATTTTATTGGGAATTTCATTTTATTTTCAACTGTCATACACTGGTGGTCGAAATTATAAGGACAACTGAAAATTATACAGAAAAAAAATATTTCTGAACTAAATCAAATGAAATTTATACATAAAATACTTTTTTATGCTAAAAACGTTGTGGAGTATGTAACATTTGAGAATAAAAATATGAATGATTTTTTTCATGATTAAAAAAAAATTTCATTTTTAAACTTGGACAAAATTATAAGTACAAGTAATGTTTCGGTCTCACACCTGCTAATAATTAATAATTTTCGCCTTCTTTTTAACCACTTTTATCAATCTTGCTGTCATGGAGTTTGACAGTACCTTCAGAATATTTTTGGAACTTTTTTTCCCAAGCTTTTCGAGAGAAGTCATAAGTTTCGACTTATTTTGATATTGGATACTATTTTTGTAAATTTCATGGGTTAGAATACCACACAAACTTTCCACAGGATTTAGATCGAGGCTTTTGGACAGCCAGTCAAGTAGTTTTACCTAAATTAGCCTCAAACCAAGATTTTGAAGTTTGAGAAACATGCAGCGAAGCATTATCCAGCTGAAATAATTAGTTTCCGCACATAATTAGCGGTCTATTTGGTTCAAAATTATCTCCCAATATATCAATATAACTCTCAGAATTCATTCTGTCTTCCACAAAAACTATGGGAGTAGTTCTATCTTATGCAAAACCTCCCCATACCCTCAATGAACCATTTCCAAATCTACGCTTTGAAAAATTTCCCTTTTCTTTGCGGGGATCATGCCAGAAGTAGTGGAAAACGTCTGGTCCATCTAATTTACACCTTTTCTCGTCAGAAAAGACAACAGCATCCCATTTTCTCCCTATAGTACTGTATTTTTTGGCGAACTGCACTCTCAATCACTTTTGAACTTTTGTAAGAGGCTGTCATGACTTCAGTTTTTCATAATGAAATTTTTTTTCGTTTTGTAAAATGCGTCGGACGGTTCGACTACTGCACCATAAATTGAATTCCAGTTTGATTGCTGTCGATGTCTGTTTTTTAAAGCAAGTTGGTCTTATTGTCATTTTTTTATATGATCAGAAACAGAAGCTGGCCTACCTATTCGTCTGTGCTCTACATATTTGCCGGGGTTTTTAAAGAAATTATAAATAACTGTTTTCGATCTATTCACCTTCGTTACAATTTGACGTGCAGTTAGTCCTGAAGTTTTAAGTGCAACCACTTTTCATTTCTCTAACTCCGAAAGTTTAGCCTAGTGGTATAACTGCAAAAATAGAATGCGATGATGCCAATCGCTTACTAAGCCTTTATACCGTTAGGGAGTGCCTTGTGCAGAGCAAAAAACATGCAAATTTTGCTTTTCAGAACTCAAAAATATAGTTGTAATCAAATTTTTGTCCAAGTCATATGGCTGTCTAAATCCAAAATGCATTTTATGAACATGAATTTCCCATATATTTACATCAAAACTGATTAAAATAGTCTCTATTTACCAATAGTTTCCTGCCATAAAATTTGCTTAATGGTCCAGACGGTAACGAAGATTTGGAGACTTTTCAGCATGTCCTTATAACTTTGACCACCAGTGTACACGTCAAAAAAAAAAAAAAAAATCGGAATGTTTGAGTACCAGAATTTAACTTTACATTCAATAAAGAGTAAAATTTATAGCGGTTGCTTCATTTTATGAGCATCTACAAAAGCTAAAAGAAATCTGGTGAACGTGATACATGGCAAAGATGGTTTGGGAAATAACTGATGGGCGCTGCACATTGATTGCCACAGAAAGCAACCTGTAGAGGTTTGGAATATATTAGGGCCTTGTTTCGTTGCATGAAATTTTGTAGAACATGACTTTACTTCTATAAAATACAGTTAATTTTTTTATATTTTCGGAAAAAGTATTTATATGATGGTATTCTGGCTACCCCCCCCCCCGAAAAGAACGTTTCTCATGAGATGCGTCCGTTACGGAGAAAATGCTTTTATTCCAACATTTTTTCTGGAAATCTTCAAAATGTATTACATAGTAGTAAATAGTATGTTTTTCATTAAATTATTTAAATAAAAGAAAATTTTAACGTGTTTTTCATCTTTGTAAGATGTTTTATGAAAAACTGATACGTCTGTCACTGAAAATGCTCTATTACTAACTTGTAAGGCTTCAGAGTGTCGGATCCCAATTGTAATCAATATCTAACCATTCTCATTTCACCCATTATTTTCTTCAATATTTAACCAGAGACAACTCTACCTGCAAATTTGAGACAGACTTGTGTTCATTGGCAATACATGTCACTAATAAACACTGATCTTTTTTTCTCTTTTTTACTCTAATTGAGTTGAATAGTAAGGTTTAAAAAATTGAAGAATCTAACTGCAGTTAGTGGTTGTTAGCTTAACTGTATGCTTTACTTTACTAAAAATATAATAATGTGAATTGCGTAGTTACAATTTAAACAATAATTTAAAAGCCAGTTATTAGTTTCTAGGAAACGTAGTTGGACAAAAAAATTAATGTTTGTTTAAAAAACCTAAGAGCTATGTAATATTAAACTTGCACATGAATTCGTGTTTAAGAAAGCTAAAAACAAATTTTTAAGAGATTACTTTGAAGTAAAATTGTAAACATTTTTCTCACTAAATCATATTTGAAATCTTTTATCAAAGCAATTCATCCAAAAAAAAAAAAATGTTAGCAGCATTGTTTTCCATATAGCTTCATAAATACAAAATCGTTTCAGATCAAATCGCATGTTCAAAAAACTATTAAGAAAATTTCCTAAGAATTGTGTGCCAATGAAGACGTCATTTTGGAACATTTCGTGCATAAAAGTTATAGTAACTATGACATTTTCCTTGTAACAAAGTAACTTTTATGTTAATTTACTCACGGTGAAGCTATGTAGTTATTGGATATATAAGCTTTGAGATTTAATTGAATAGAATGTGTCAGCCTTTTTAAAAGGAGATAGACGAAAGAAAATACTTTATTAAAGGCTTTTTTCAATGAAAGTAGAAGTAAATAGTTTTTGAAAGCGGCAAAAGAAAACAGAAGGATGTGAGGGAGGGGGATAACTGAAAGTAAGGAACAGCTTGCTGCGCTCCTTTGTAATTATTTATGACTTCCATCGAAAGCAATGGGGTGTTATAAAGCCTTCACTTTATTTTTAGGAAAACAATTGTTCTTTTTCTTGAGACACATTTAAAAATATTTTGTATTTACAGCAAAATAAGTGAATGCTAATAAATAAAGCGAAAATGCTTCATTACCCAAATATGTATTAAAATACTACAAAATTTTAAAGTTAACATTTAGTACTTCGCTTTTTTAGTGTTAACAATTCATCTAGTTTGTGTAGGAAAAAAAACCATTCAAAATAATAAGAAAAAATTAGTAAATTCCAAAAATTAAACTACAATAAACATTTTATTACTTAAAATTTCGACTAATTTAACGACTAATTAACTAACGCAAAAGAAGATTTGTTTCTTGTTTTGTTTTTTTTTTCTTCTTTCAGATTCTTACTCACTCCATACTTTTTTTACTGACAGATTTTTTTTATTGCAGCATTGTTCTCTTTTTCCATGTTTTATTATATGTTTTGCAATTTCTTCTTAAAAGGCATTACTATATATTATTCCGCATAATAAAATCACGGGTTTGCTTATCTTCAAAATGTGTTAAATCACTTTCTTTGTTTAAATTTTAATTCAAATGGTAAGAACCTCCATGGATTTTTTTTTTTTTTTTGAAATGTTAAAATGAAATTACCCTTCCTTTTTAAAACAGAGTTTCTTCTATGCGTTGAAGAACATATTTTTCTTGTCTGAACGAAAGTCAATTTATTAAAACGAAAATTGGATGGGTTACGACTTTTCAGACAGCCAGTTATACAAAAAAGGGCACGAAATATAAATTCCTTAAGGTAAAACTGATTCTCAAACTAACCGACCTACTCTCATAAATCGCAATTTCATTTCAGGATTTTGTTTCTTCCCGACGACACCTTATTCCTTAATAAGACGTAGTACAACAAATTCAGGATATTCGTAGCCAATAAAAGAAGTGCCACTCATATTTCAACATAAAATTTTGATCTACAAAAAATATATAGATTAATAATATACCGACGTATTGAAACTCCTAAATCACAACATTACAAAGTAAACGCTGGTAAAACAGCATAGGAAAGCGGTTTAAATTACGTGTATAAAAGAACAATCATAATATTAAGTATACATATATCTGTTCAAAAGACACGATGTCTAAACATCGCAAAATAAAATATTATTCTTTAAGAAACTCGCTTCATTTGAACGTTTGACAAATATTTTAAATTCAGTATTCGGTGAAGGTGTATAGCTACAGTAAGTAAAATTTGTAAAACATTTATATAACGCTGGCGTGCTTTTTAAAAAATACTCTGTATAAAAGTAGTTACACAATTCGTTAAGTTTATTTCGAAATTCAATGCACGTTTATCATCAAGATGCAGCTTTTGTTTTCGCTCAAAATTGCATCCCCAACAAAATCATTTCTGCATTTTATATTCAAGCAGAGATTTCAGGACTCATTTTTTCTTCGCTTGTTCACTGATTGATAGATATGCAGTGAATGCAGATGTGCATTGTTACATTGGATGCAAATTCTCAAAAAGAACATATTCCATCAAACGTAATTACCTTTTCTAATGGATTAAAAGTTAACTTTTTTTTCGCATGAAGGACTTTTTTCATTTTATTCTTCCTTTGGATTTTGCGTAATAATTTTATATTATTTGATTCCTATTTTATATGCGCTGAAATTTATTAAAAAAATAAAATTACATTAATTTTACTAGGTATATGAAACAGTTTAAAAATTCCTTATGTTTCATTACATTCGCATTAACTTCTGTAACACAAATACGGAATATTACGTCTTTCTCACAATGATTTTAAATAATATAACCCTTGCCTACAAATATGCATTTTCCCTAAGATGTATGTACTTTACGGTACTATGTACAATGTCCATTAAATACAAATAATTCAATCAAACGTTTTCCAAGTCGCACAAAGTGCTTCACCACAATCTCGGTAAGTGTTTAGACGTTTCGAAATACACAGCAGGTATATAGTGAAAAACTGAGAGAAACGTCTTCCGCAAAATCTCTTAAGTAAATAAGTGAATATAAGTTGGTGTTTTGGACAAAATGTATGAATTCAGTCAGCTGTAGGCAGTATATATAGTTGTTGAAGTTTTCCCCAACTAATCCACAAACTGTCCAAGAACAATTTTTACACTGTCCTAAGCTTAAACAGTATGTAAACATTACACAATAATGGCGACCAAACATGCTACTCCTTTAACCACTCATAAGATCAGGGAGAGTTTTGGATGGAACAGACAAATAAAATTATGATACTTTATCAAAATACGATGTTACCACACATGTTTATAGCTGACCCTATCAAGGAATTTTAACCCTACACTGCATGGTGTTGCCAATTGGATACATGGACAATTTGTCCTCCTTATGAATAGTTGCCTTATGACTAGCAGAATGTAGTCATAAGGCAACTCAATGCATAAAAAGCAAGTATTGGGTATATTTAAAGCAATTATCACCATTTATCCTCCATACATGGCAGCACTGCACATGCAGCACATGTTACATGCACTTAAAGGAATCCGTATGGATAGCTTTTAAAATCACTTAAACTACCAAGTTTTAGAATTATTTTTTGCAATGAAAAATGTTTCTTCGTCTTTTAAAGAAGTAACATGAATAAAATAAACATTTATCTTTCGTTTAAGATGCGTTTTATATCAAAATAATTATTTGGAAAAAATCTAGAACATAATACATGTCTGTAGCCATTTGGCAACATTATGCAGTAAGCATCCAGAGAACACTTCGAATCATCTCTGTAGTTCATGAAGTATGTGCTTTGTTTATGTTTCGCGCTAGCTTTTTTCTCTTTTTGGAAGGTATAAAATTATCACGCGGACCCAAAGGTGGTACTTTCGGCTGTTCTACCGTATATTAGACCTCGCAATTATCACTGCTTAGTTGATGTTCAACAGAGTGAACAAACAAAAAATCAATAGGGAAAAGCCTTCAAAACGTGTTCATTTTAGATTTCAGTTAGCTCATACGTTGTGCTTACACGGACAAGGTAAATCATTACTAATTTTAAAACATAGTTTTGAAAAAAACTAAAAAACACGGTTTTACATAGGAATGCGCTGTGGTCATCACGGGTTTCCCTCTGATTTTCAAAACTACTGAATATCCGCACTTAAGTTTACATGCACTTATGCAAAATCAACATGCAATACAGTTTAGATTTTGGTATTAAAAATAATATTAAATATATTGCTTTTTTATTTGCAAAGAACGTAAATTTTATCTTTTATTCAGATATACATACATACATACATACAAACAAACCCACATGTGAAATTAATAAAAGCGTATTAAAAAGAGGGAGACCATTAGCTACAGAGGAACTAGTTACAAACCAAAAAAAAGAAAGCTTGCGCGAGAGAGCCTCCAAAAGATATCAGATTTGACAGAATTGATCATCGGAAACAACACAGTATAAATAAACAATGATGTAAAATGTCAAAATGTAAAGGATTACAAGAGTACAGTGCACCAAATGTTCAATTCCTCTATTTTTTTACAAAAAAAAAAAAAAAAAACTAATTTCAAGACTATCATTTCAAATCATTTTTATCTGTTGAATGCATGGTGTAGCCATTTGGCAACAAAACTATTTTTAATTAGAAAGTGGTGAAAACTTAGAGTTAAATTTTTAAAAATATTTTTCCATGTTTTCTTATTACATTGACAAACACATACATTTTTTTCTAAGAAAAATAAAAAATCATGCAGTGTAGGGTTAAGGACTTTTATTACCATACTCCAACTGAGTACTTCCATAAAGTTAGCACTGTATTCTTGTTAGACAAATCAAGGCATACTAGCTCACAAAGGAAGGAATTAATGGTGTCTTTAACACATGAGTTTAATAGAGGAAATGAAATAAAAATTATATAACTGCAGTAGTGGAAGATTTGGCTAAAAAAACAGGAAGGAAAAAAATTACTGCTGGGCAATTCCACGGTAACTTACGTTACATTTCGACCAACTCTTATGCAGTTAGCTCCTTAGTACAGACAAATATTGTTATAAAAACCTTGTACAAAAGCATTCAGTGAAAATGACAGTCAAAAGCAAAATTAAAATGCAAAAATATTCGATGCACTTAAATTTTACAAAATTTAGCAGTCAAAAATAAGGCAGTAACTTACGTTACACAAAAAGGGAATGGCATAATATGAAAATTGGTTCTAAGGCAAATTTCTGCTCTATTACAGCTGTTTTCTTGTTTGAAGTATAATTTATCAGTTTCTTATTATATTTAGGAATTAATTTTCGTAAATTTAAAATTTTATTTTAAAAATTGAATTTTATGGGAATTTTTAACTGGGTAACTTAACGTTACAGTAACTTACGTTACAAAATTCACTTACAAGCATATCTTTATTACAAAAATTAATGAACGAAAATTACAGCTTAATTTAGATCAAAATACTGAAAATTAACAATTATGAGTTAAATTTACAGAAATTTAATGCCAAACTCAATGATCAATCAAAAATATTACAAAACATAAGACTTTTAAATGCATACTGGCCGCTGGTATTAACAAGTTCGGGTAATTCTATTTTCGAATCATGTTTTCTCTTATAATAGATTTCCTCTGTTGTTTCTGGCCATTTCTAATTGGTACCAACAGCAGCCATTATTTTTACTTTAAACTCGTTTTCTTCAATAATCGTCACAACTCAAGGATACAATGTATTTTCGTACCACACACCAGTCACCAGCTTTTATCTCTGTTTTTTCTTCTTGTTCCTTAAAATACTAACTAAACGAAACCCTACATTTTGTTTATTTCTGGTTCTTAAATGGTCATTATCAATGTGCGGATCTTCAGAAACTATTTTTGATACATTTTGCATTTTCTAACATATTTCAATACTACCAAGAGTGACTTTTATTTATGAATCTGTAATATCCACATGACTTTTCTCATACCCCTTCTACAGCGCATCTTTTCTGCAGAATTCAGTGGCATTTTAATGCAGAACCAAATATATTTCAATTGAAAGAGATAAACTGTTTTTATATTTGTTTTTTCCAAAACATATTTGATAACTTCAAATCATAACAGAAGTCATTTTTGAATCATTCATAGTACATTACCTCCTAAATATTTGTTTAAAGAGAATTAATATCTTAACAGCCAAAAAGAAGCATGTAATTTATAATAAAGGTGTATTGTAATCTTATTAACAAACAGACATTTTAAAAAATATGAGTAATCTAAATTAAGTAAATACAGTACAATTAAAAAAATTATTGAATAAATTACTTCTATTAACCACATAGGTTTTATTTACAATTTACTTTATTTCGAAACACAAGTATTGAAGTTCTACTAAGGTAAGTTACGTTATCTGCATATGTGGGTAACTTATGTTATACGTTTTGATTGTAGCACAAAAAATTAAATAAACAATATTCAAAAGAAAAGTACTGTTATTTGCTTAATACACATCCATCATATAGAAAATATAACATAGTTAACATTGTATTGCCCTTTCTTTATTTGCTGTAAAAACTTTAACATGTTTTTGGTAACTTACGTTACTTAGAAAAGAGCCATTTTGAAATTGACATAAATCACTTAATTAAATTGAAAACACTTGTTTCATCAATTCACAATATTAATTTAAAGTGTAATAAACAACAATCTTCCTTTGTCACATTTATCTAATGGAAAAAATTGAAACTTATCAATGTTGAAAGTTTGACCATTTGCTTCACTGAAAATAAAATACTCTAATACCAACTTCAAAGCATTGCCGAAACTAAAAAGCTACATTCCTAACAAAAAATTGTTATAAATAAGAAACTTCTAACATTTTTAAACCAAAAAATATGCAGAACAGTCACATTACTCGAGTTTAATTTTTTCAACGCTTTTCCACACTTGCATGGAATTGCCCTGCTACACGAGAGCAGTAGTGACTAACGTCCAAATACAATCTTGTTTGATTATCTTGCCTTATAAAAATATTTTGTTTTTTTAAATTAACGAAACCAAATTGAGTATAGTCATTATTTCATCATTATAGTCTGAATTATACCATCAGTTTTTGACAGTAAAGCAAACACTTATGGACATTTAACAATCTTTTAAAATGTGATAGATAATGAAATTCGAGATAAAGATTTTCAAATCAGGGTCTACACTGTAGCATAAATATATGCGACCATATGCACATATTTGAAGAAGCATTTTCATACATGTTTTTATAGTTTAACGCTAAAATAAATATTAGCAAAATTAATTCAGTTTTCGTATTGACATACTTTCATAACACGATCCAGCACTGTTACTGCAAAATTACATCAAATTATTTCTTCACGTAAAGACATTAGGAATAACTTCGTAATAGTTATGCTCGTTAGACACTATGAGGAAATTGTGTGTAGCATATTTAGTTATACGAATATTGCTTCAAGTAAACTATTACATCAACTAGAAGGTATTTCTTGAGAGTAGCTTTATTTAATTAATGTATCCAAAAATATGTAACAATTTTCCGCTTGAAGCAGATACTAAATTTTCTGTATAATACTATTTTACTAATGTCTACGATGTTAGAGTTACTTGTAATAATCGGATAAATGTGATTAAGTATTTCTCTGAATAAATAGATTTTGGCTTTCATGAAGTCAGAATATTATTTGGATCTTTGCATTTGTTTTTACATTTGCATTTTCCCGTTTTCCATTGCATTTAGTTTCAGCTAAAGAGGTAAAATAAAATTAATCGTGGCTAATAATTTCATATGCTCATAATAAATGTTGAAACAAAACTGAATTTAAGCAAAAGACAGTACTTATATCGAGGTCATTAAATTGTATATGTTAAAAATAATTAGTACAGTTTATCTCTTAAGTACGAAAATGTTTGTATGCGTTCTCTTTTTGTACAAAATTATTATGAAGTTGACATATTTTTCGATTTTACATTTCCGTACATTTTAAATGCCTTTCATATATACACAGCAGATAAACAAAACGTAAAATATGAACATGGAACCCTAGTAGCATAATCTTATCGGCCGATTTTCGGCCATTCATCGAAACTCGATAAAATTCACACCGGCCGATGATCGGATTCGATGAGTTCTCATCGGGAATGGCTCCAGTATGTCTCATCGGCCAAACAGAATCCGAGTAGCAAAATCTGATGACTTTTTCTCGAAGTACGGTGATATTTGGAGCAATTTACGAGCAGTGCAGTCCCGTGCCGATGAATTTAGGATACATTTTGGATGCTCGGCTTATTTTCATCGGGAAAGTTGATCGGAAGGATAACGCTTTCCGATGAAAAGTAGCTCATCGAAAACCGTGCTCGGACACTGATCGGAACGATGACATCGTGCGTTACGGGATCAGTTTACGAGGAGTTTGATGATTGGCCGAGCAAAAATCGATGAGTTGCTGCTACTTGGGAAATTTCAGCAAATATTTGCAATTTAAAAGATATGGGAGGTTACATCAACGCAGGCAGCCAAATGTCATCGTTGTGATTGGATGTTTATGAGAATTGTGTTTTCGCTATATTATTTTGCAATTAAAATATCAACTTAACTAAAATCAGATTTCAAAAATCTTATTTTTAGTATCTGTAATGAACAAAACGCTTTTTGAAATCCAGCATAGATCCCACTAGGCATACTTTAAGGACATTAGTCATACTTCACTATTGCTCCCATGTAATAAATAAGAAGCAGGAACATACTAAAGAAGAAGAACTTATATTAATTGCTGATTTTTAATCCATAATATTCATTAATTTCATGTTAAAAATCAGTACATTCTGTATATTATTAACAAACCAAGTAAGATGAAAATAGTGAAACCATGCTACAAATAGTACTAAAAAGACACAACATACATGCCTTGTAAGCTGTTGAGTGTCACAAAAGTAACTAAATAAATTGTATAATTGATATTTTTGTAGTTATGAGTTCGTTTAATACAGTGATAGTCATAAATTAAACGAATTTATACAGGGTGTCCACTCCTATCGTGGACCAATAGCTAATTTCTAAACCGTTAGAGATACGCATATAGTTCATTTAGGAAAAAATCTCCAAATTACGAAAGGAATTTTGGGTCTATTCAATGTTTTTCAAAAAATCAAATTTTGAAAGAGTTACAAAATTTAAATTTTTATACAGCCCCCCAGTCCTATCAATCATATTTAGTAAAACATTCTTGACACTGTAACGTTTAAAACTAAAAAAAAATCACTGTTCTACGATAAAAATTGACCGAGTTATGACGTTTTGAAAAATCAAGATTTTGAAGGATTTCGCATACGGTCCCTTTAGTGATCTCTCGATGACGTCATGAAATAATGCAAAATCTTGATTTTTCAAAACGTCATAACTCGGTCAATTTTTGTGGTAGAACAGTGATTTTTTTTTAGTTTTAAACGTTACAGTGTCAAGAATGTTTTACTAAATATGATTGATAGGACTGGGGGGCTGTATAAAAATTTAAATTTCGTAATTCTTTCAAAATTTGATTTTTTGAAAAACATTGAATAGACCCAAAATTCCTTTCGTAATTTGGAGATTTTTTCCTAAATGAACTATATGCGTATCTCTAACGGTTTAGAAATTAGCTATTGGTCCACGATAGGAGTGGACACCCTGTATGTGGTTGAACAAAAAGAAATGTTTAAATATTCATGCAAACAACTGCAACACTCGACATGATGAACACGTTTTTTTTTTTAATGAAGAATAGTTTAATAGAGGAAAGTAATAATCGGGTTTAGATGTTTCCTTATTTAATGTTGATGGTGTTTTGACAATTTTAAATCAATTGAAAATGAAATAAATATAAAAAGCACTCCTTTTTACAATATAAATGATTTGAGCCTGTCTCTCTTAGTACCGTTTCTTACACTGCCATATTTATAGTTATAATTCCATTTCCAAGCTGATAATTACGATTTCTGATCTTAATTAGTGTTCAAGTCTTATTTTATCTGTCTTGATTGATCACCATCAATTTCTAATTAAGATGCCTTTAATACTGAACTACACCGCTTTTAAATTAGCCTCAAATTATGAAACCCCCTTTGTCTCAAGACATTAGGTATGACTTTTCATTAACGATCTCGTTAGACGCTTCCATGCTTGATTAAAATGTTGAAAGTTCCTTTCATTTGTTCGCCTGTTCAAACTATAAAATGTAAAAGAACCCATCAATCGCAATACTGAAAATGTAACGAACAATTTTATTTATTTTAATTGATGCGAGAATTATAAAAAAATTTCCGTTTTTAATTAGACGTATTACTT
The DNA here is from genome assembly GCA_038373865.1 of Uloborus plumipes. NCBI lineage: Eukaryota > Metazoa > Arthropoda > Arachnida > Araneae > Uloboridae > Uloborus > Uloborus plumipes. Next base: position 102,086 of record JAXGGA010002274.1, read on the forward strand.
CAAACTTCCTGTATGACGCAATAAAAGTCTACCAAGGGTTGCTTTTTGTACAATTTTGTAAAATGCCAAAAATCTGTTAGCCTCTTGCTGTAGTCTAAAGCAAAACTATGAGAATTTTATATAATGTTGTCGAAGATATGAGGTGGGGCATGAAATTGTGCATCAGTGGTTTGGATAGTTAAAATATCGATAGTTAGATTTATTTTTACGTTTTCAGGCGTTTGTTAATATGAATCAACATTTTTGTTTCACTTTACTTTCATTGATTATGAGTGATGTGAAACTCTAGCGGCTTTTGCTACTTCAAGTTTTTTTAGTCCCTCCCACTAACCTACCAAAAACAGCCCAAGCTGCTGATTACGTTAAATGATTTTGTTGAGGCATCGTACTTATAGAAACAACACTGCTTGCTGTAATTCATTGCTTTTCGCTTAACCGCTCAGTAAGTTGAAATTCGAATTTCATTCGCTACCGCTAAAGCGTCATTTCTGACGCCTCAAACTCGAAATTAGAAAACTCCAGAGTTTGAAAAGTTAAAAAAAAAAAAAAAAAAAAAAAAAAAAAAAAAAAAAGCTGCATTTGTAACTAATTTCTTAAGTTTTCTGTCATAAAATGCTCTTGAATATTTATTTTATATAAAACTTAATATCCTTCAATTGTTTTGAGCAGTGCATTTACTAAAACTGATTCAAAAGACCAGCAATAATGTTCATTTTTTTCTTAACTAAAGTAGAACCTGTAGTGTTAATGGAATAGCCATTTTTCCACGAAAAACTATTCTAATAAGCGGGATATTCTATTATCCGGGATGAAAATAATGCATTACAACGGTTTGGTACAATGAAAATGTATCATATTAAGCAGGACATTCTTTTAACCCATATTCTAATAAGCGGACTCGACTGTAGGTAGTAAATGTAGTACACAACTTGTTTATATGAAAATAATAATATCGTTTTACATGCTTTCTTTCTATAACATGAAATTGAAGGGGCAAGTGGATAAAGGTGACATTTTTTTTTTAATTTCTAGAAAAAGCTTTCAAAAAAATGTTTTTTTTTAAATGGATTTTTCTCAACGGGTAAAACGGGGTCATATTCTTAGGGCCAAATTCAAGTGAAACACCATTGCAATCGCTTCGAGGCGATCGCAAATTGCAATCGCCACTGGAAGTCGAATTCAAGTGAGCTCGTTTTACACTGCTCGACATTGAAAATGCAACACCAAGAAGGAGTGGTCAGAAATTGATGAAATTTGGTAAGAAGACAGAGACAGCATGGAACAATAAGTGATATTTATTTCAAAATAAATAAGCAAAATTTAGAGCGAGGACGGCGTCGGCTCAGTAAGAAGTAGGACCACCGCGGACAGCGATGCACGAAGAAACATATCTAGGCATGGAGTCAATAAGCCTGCGGATGGTGTCCTGAGGGATGGCACTCCATTCCCTTTCAACCATTTGCCACAGTTCGTTCTCTGAACGAGGCAGTGGCAGGTTCTGAAAACGGCGTCCAATCACGTCCCACACATGTTCGATTAGTGACAAGTCAGGAGAGTATGGTGGCCAGGAAAGCATCTGTACACCTCGTAGATCATGTTAGCTTATTCGAGCACTGTAAGGCCGGCCGTTATCCTGTTGAAAAATTGCATTTGGCAAACCCTGAAGGTAGGGGATTGCCACCGGCCGCAGTACATTGTCTACATATCGTTGGGCCGTCATAGTGCCCCGAATACGAACTAGAGGTGATACGGAATTGTATGCAATAGCGTCCCAAACCATTATGCCACGCTGTCGCGCTGTGGGGCGTTCCACAGTTACTGCCGTATTCGATCTTTCTCCACGTCGACGCCACACACGTATGCGATGACTATCGCTGGACAAACAGAAGCGGGAATTATCTGACCAGGAAAGTACTCGACTTAAGTAATAATGAAAAAAGTTAAAAATGGTACCATTCGAAAGAGCAAGCTGAAACATGTTTTTGACCCAAAGATCAAGTGCCCTCGTCCCCTCGTTTTCGAGCTAAGGGGTCTTAAAGTCGGCCGAAAAGTAGTTAAATTTGAAGACTTGGCAAGAAATTGAAGCTAGCTCCCGATTCTCCCTACCGCTGCTTGCTTGGCATCGCATCGTTTCCATGTTTGGTCATTTGCAAAGAAAGTAAAAGATGTTTTACGTTAACCCCTTACTTGTATGAGCTAAAATAAAGAATGCTGGTCAAGACTATGATGTGGAAAGAGAGTGTTTTATCCAGATTAGCGAAAACATTACAAAGAAGTTTAAGTTTTATCTTTTTACGCATGACAACAATACATTTTAAAATTTTAGTTATTTTAAGTTTTTTTACTGAACTAAGTTCTATGTGTTAATTATTATACGTTAAAATACATTGCACGTGTTTCTTAATGAATAATTCAGGATAATTAAATAAATAAGTATGAAGAGCAGCTAATATGAGCTCATGTACAAAAAATGAAATAAATAGTCTTTGAGGTAGAAATTAAATTCTCATGGATTATGATATCAGTTCTTATTTCAAAAAAAAAAAAAAAAAAAATCGATACAAGAAGTTTCACTATCTGCTCACTCTTAGCAAAAATATTTATTTTTTTAAATTGAAATCGAGAAAAAATAAATAGAAATTTTAAACAGAAAACGAATAGTAAATGTCAATAGCTGCAAAATTATAGCTATGTCGGACATTACATCAAGGGTAGAGGGAAATAGTTATTTTCATTCTTAAAATATACTAATAGAGTCGACATTCATTGTTAAAACCCCTGCTGTTCAAACAGAATTGGTCACTGTAGCGAAAAGGCTCTGTAACGTAAATGTAAAACATATCGCATGTTAATTTCGTACTGTTTAACAACATTAGTATAACTTTTACTAGTTCTGCTTTATGTTCAACGGGTAGGAAAAAACTAACAAAATTGTAAATCAATACAAGTTTTAGCTTACTTTTCTGAAAAAGTAGAAATTGGTGAAAAAATAATGAAAGAAGGAGTGATGCATTGAAAAAAAAAAAAAACGTTCAAAACAATTGAGTCGAAAAAGCACAACTTAATAAAAATAACTAAATACACAGAGAAATTTAAAATAGAAAAGTTGGGTTTTAAGCTGCGGAAACTGTGTACTTGTCAGTCTATCTATTGGTCAGTTCTGCCCCCCCCCCTTCCGCAATCGCTTTGAGTGCATAGTCTGATTCGATTTTTTTTTTTTTTTTTGATCGGAACATCTCAGCGAGGACAGCACACTCCCAAATTGGACTTTTTGATTTTAATAATATTTCATTCGATATATTTTCCCCTATACTCTGTCATAACTTTTGAGGGAATAAGTCCGATTCAATCAACATTTTTTTTTCGAAATATCACAGAGAAAACACCTCATTCCTATTTGATTTTTTATTTGAACAAATTTTTAGTAAATTTGGACCAGTTCAAAAAAAAAACTCCCCCTCCTCCCCCCCCGAGGAAAAATTTATATTTGCATTTTTTACAATTAAAAAACCTAATATCACCCCCCCCCCCATTCATACAACAGAATAGCACGTACACTTTAAAAAAAATTAAAAAAAACAGGACGCTCCGTTGTCACCTCCTGGGCCCCTTAAACAAGGGGCGTGCTTTCATCGCAAATAATAAGATAAAATTTAATTTTGATGTTGTTTAAACTTGTTTTTTCTCTTTAAAAAGCTCTTTACTTTTCACGACACAGGCTTTATAGTAGCTTTAGCTTAACAGCCGTCTTTCACAAGCTTTGCAGATGACCAAAACTGGGGATCAAGTTTCTCGTTAGACGCTAATAGCGAATTCGCGCTGCAGCTTCCCGATTTAATTATAATCGCTAAAATTGGCGATTTTGCAAAAAAATTCAGCTGACTTTAGGACCTTATATTTCGATAACTGGGGCACGAGGCAAAAACGCATGCGTCCAGAAACATGTTTTACAATGCTCTTTCGATTGGTACTCATTAAAAAAAAAATCATTATTCCATGATCGCGTACTTTCCTGGTGATAACACTACGGTTTGCCATTCTGCCATCCACGTCGCTCTGGTCCGGCACCATTCCAAACGTTGGAGTCTGTGCTGTGAGGTCAATGGCAGTCTTCTTAGCGGGCGCCGTGATTGCAGGCCACGTGCAACCAGTCGACGGGAAATGGTTCTGGTCGACACATGAACATCCAGGGTACCTTGCACGTGCTGCAGAATCGACGTACAAGTGACTTGCGGGTCCGCCACAGCTTGTCGGTGAATCCGTCGATCCAAGCGGTCTGACGTCACTCTGGCTGCACCTGCACCCCTCAATGTGGCTACATTTCCGCTTTCCAACCATCTCCGACACAGCCGATGCACAGTGCTTGCATCCATGTGGGTACCAGCGGCAATTTGACGCATGGACCAACCTCCCCTTCTCAGTCCGATCACCATACCCCTTGTAAAATCGTCTATATGCTGGAAGTGTCTTCGTTGAGGACGGCGTGGCATTTCCTCCTATCACACGTATCCTTCGAGACAAAAACCAAATTTCTCCGATAATTAGTCTGGCAGAAAAACCAACATGAACATAGCCCACTTTTCAACTTCATTCTCTTATATCTTACTTCACGTGCGTCGGAGAGCTGCGCATTTCATATCATTTGCATAACTCAGTGACGTGGGTCTACGGTAAAATTTGCATGAATTTCTGACTACTCCTTCTTGGTGTTGCATTTTCAATGTCGAGCAGTGTACTTGAATCCAAATTTGGGAATTTGCGATTGCATTGGTGAGTTGCGATAGTCCGTGTTTCACTTGAATTCCTGCCTTAATTACAAAACATTTCTGTGACTAAGGGGACATGATACTGATGGACTTATCACTTTCATCCATGATAAAAAGCAAGTTTCAAAAATTGTTACATATGCCCTTTATCCACTTGCAATTATAACAACTCTTAACTATTAAAATAACAGACTTTGATATTTTGAGATCAGGAAACTTTTAACTTACTTTTTTGAATAAATATACATTTGTAGAATAAGTGAGCTGAAATGCTCTTATCATTCAATACTTTATCCTTACTAAAAATATGATTATTCAAAATACTTAATCCTCATAAACTGCCCATTTCCTTTTCATACCCATTTAGATTCTAGAAAAAAACGTTTTGCAGAGAACGTTTTCTAAATTTTCTGTAATCTTACATAAAAAACAAGAAGCAAAAACCTTTTAAAATAATTAAGTCCAAAGCTGAGCTTTGAACATTTTAAAACTCTAACCTCATGATATGCGTGAACAATGCATCATTTTTTCTCTGCAAAATGCGTTTCAAAACCAGATGTTATTAATCTTTAGAAATATTTTCTTGATCTTCTGTACAAAAATATTTTAAAACGTCTTTAAATAAAGGAGGTCTAAGCGATAATTTATTAAAAGATTTTCTCACTAAGTGTGATACAATATATGCTTTCAGTTTGAAGATATATATCCGATAGAAATAAAGTAAAAACTATTGACGGACATTTTAAAATATTGAAATTTCTTAGTTGATGTAATAATAATGGCTAAAGTTTTAGCTTAAAACAATGTGTTGCATTTTGAATTAGTAATTCACATTTAAACTTTTACTTATATAGCACTGTAAATGCCTGCTTTTTAAGAAACAATATTTTCAAACATTTTCTTTAAGCTTTATTTACAGTTGTGGTTGCTCTCTTTTATTTTTTTTTACTCTTTGTCTTTTCTCACAGAAACACAAAGAGTAAAGATTGTAGAACATTGAAAACAATGCTCGAATAATTAGCCCTAACAGAAGTCGAAAAAGAATAAAAAAGAGGTCTTGTTGATTTTTTGTCTGTATATTTTTATTTGTAGCTAAGAAACGAATGAGTAAAATATTACGAATAAGTTTGGAGCGAGGCAGTGAGTAGGGAAGTGTTGCCCCCCCCCCCCTTTGTGTTTTATCGAAATATTTATGAATGTGTGTTTCGACAAAAACAAATGCAAAATCTGAATGGTTCGATGGAAAAGTGAATACGATTCCTTCACTGTAAAAAAATATGTGTAATGGTATTCGTTAAAAGCGGTGGCAGCATAGTTGCCTCCAATACAATGGAGTAACTTAATTGATAAAACTGGTGTAACTTCATGAGCGATGGGTAACATTACACCAGTTTTATCAGTTAAGTTACTCCATCGCATTGGAGACAGCTTTACTGCCACTGCTTTTCCGGAATAAGGTTATACTTTTTTTTCAGTGTTGTGAAACACTTCAGTTTTTTACTAATGAAACACAGCACTAAAGAAGAATATTGCCACAAAATATCATGAAAAAATGGTTAATGCTTCTATAAAATTATGGGTGAAAAACTGTATAGGAATGACTCCCTAAAGTAAGAAATTTTTGAAAGTACATTATAAAAATATACTTTTAAGAATAACAATGAAACAACTAACAGCAAAGAAATCATAAACGTAATCGGTAAAGCGTAACAACGCGTCTGATACGAAACGTATAATTTCATTGCATTCTTATATATTGACAGCATTTTCACTAGTTGTTTTTCAGGCTTTTCTGAACTAAAAAAACTTAAATAAATTTCAAGAAATGAAGCACAAATTATAGTAAATATTAAAGTATTACTACGAAATACATGAAAATCATGACATTATAGCAAACGATCTTTATTAAAGGAATTTAATCCTCAAACTTTGTCCCGTAAATATTTTCTGCGTAAGTAAAACATATTTAATTGAACCCGTTTAGCAACCCTTGCCACTTTTCATTTTCAACGAAAGTAAAATAAACTTTCTAAATGTTAAATTAAAACTGCTCTTATGGTTAACAAATATAAAATTTTGCGGAGCAAGCATTCCATTTTATGACGAAATATTTATTGCATTATTCACATTTTTCCAGAATATATTTCTGATATGTGACATTCCTTCTTAAAATGTTATTGAGCTTGCATCTGTGTTTGACATTTCTGTATGAAATTATTTTCAACTAAATAATGCTCGCCACGAAAGAATTCTAAATTCAATTCTACATTCAGGGATGAGAAGTTTAAGCAGAATGTGCTGCATATTTCTTTCTTTCAACATTTGTATTTTCGTCAGAAGTTTTAGAAATATTTCCGATTTTAAACAGGATTTCGTTTCACTTAGTTTCTTGCACAAACAACAGGGTTTTAGTCTCTCATATGAATTGCAAAGTTCTCAAATCGGAGGATATTACGCCCATTTTAATCATGATGTTTCCTGATATTTCTTTTGATAAGTTTGTCGTAGAATCTTTTCACAACTTTTCACTTTTTCATTTTTGTTTCCAAAAAAGGGGAAGGGGCGTGATGCCATTGTTTGCGAAAATTGTAGGCTTTTTTCAAAAATTTTGCTACAAGTTTTTAAAAGAGTATAATAAATATATGAACTAGCTTTGTAAAGTCTTCAATCATAGGTTTTGCTTTAGATATTATAAGTAACGTCAACGTCAGATAAAAAAATTAATTAATCGAAAAAAACATGCTAAATTGACGTATATTGAAAGAATCACGTGTGTGCTTGGAACTAACATTTTACTAATAAGATTAACATAATGCAGCAAGTATTGATCTGGATAAAGCTACAATATTTAGCAAACAAACTTTAAAAAAATCTTTGAAATAGCGACTGAAGTATTGACATAACTTGAGAAAATCTCATCCTTTTCCCCTACTGCAGTGATTTGAAACAGGAGAGAAACATTTTTATTTAAAATTGCTACGAGTGCCCCTTAGAAAATGCAACGTAAGTTTTCCTAAGAAGTTGAGGGGGGGGGGGGATTCGTCTACGATTCAAGTTTTAAGAAAACGTCCTTGAGCAGCGAATTTAATTTTTGATATTATTCGTCACTTTACCTTAAATTTCGCTCCATTAAAACCATTGTACAAAAAAAAATTTTATACTTAATGTTTTTCACTCGACAAACGTAGTGCTATTTTACTGATTATTTAAATCTCAAAATCTTCCTTAAGGGGCTGAGGAACGCATCACTGCCTATTTAGTTAATAATTGTTTCCTATTTTCAAGTCTAACATATTTAACTGTATTTTAAAATAATTTTTAGCACATGCAGGGGTAAAAATATCTCGTTATTATTAAATCACAACTTGTTTTAAACAATTAATAAAATACTTATGTACTGAATTACTTCGAAGTATATCACAAAAACGAAGCTTTTGCTGGTGATGAAAGGGAACCACAAATGTAGAAGGAAGAAAAGTGGTTCTGGAATTGATTGAAAATGGCACAATCAGTTTTTCCCCGATTCGTGCAGGAAAGCTTTTTCATTTATCATCAAAACCATCTCGTAGGGTTCTCATTATTTTCGGAAGTAATTACCTGTATTATTAGATCAATCAAGATTGCTATGCGATTGTTTTTAACATTTTTCGTATATACACTGCTCGACATTGAAAATGCAACACCAAGAAGGAGTGGTTAGAAATTGATGAAATTTGGTAAGAAGACAGAGACAGCATTTAACAATAAGTGATATTTATTTCAAAATAAATAAGCAAAATTTAGAGCGAGGACGGCGTCGACTCAGTAAGGAGTAGGACCACCGCGGACAGCGATGCACGAAGAAACACGTCTAGGCATGGAGTCAATAAGCCTGCGGATGGTGTCTTGAGGGATGGCACTCCATTCCCTTTCAACCATTTGCCACAGTTCGTCCTCTGAACGAGGCAGTGACAGGTTCTGCAAACGGCGTCCAATCACGTCCCACACATGTTCGATTGGTGACAAGTCAGGAGAGTATGGTGGCCAGGAAAGCATCTGTACACCTCATAGAGCATGTTGGCTGATTAGAGCACTGTGAGGCCGGGCGTTATCCTGTTGAAAAATTGCATGTGGCAGACCCTGAAGGTAGGGGATTGCCACCGGCCGCAGTACATTATCTACATATCGTTGGGCCGTCATAGTGCCCCGAATACGAACTAGAGGTGATACGGAATTGTATGCAATAGCGCCCCAAACCATTATGCCACGTTGTCGCGCTGTGGGGCGTTCCACAGTTACTGCTGGATTCGATCTTTCTCCACGTCGACGCCACACACGTATGCGATGACTATCGCTGGACAAACAGAAGCGGGATTCATCTGAGAACACTACGGTTTGCCATTCTGCCATCCACGTCGTTCTGGTCCGGCGCCATTCCAAACGTTGGAGTCTGTGCTGTGAGGTCAATGGCAGTCTTTTTAGCGGGCGCCGTGATTGCAGGCCACGTGCAACCAGTCGACGGGAAATGGTTCTGGTCGACACAGGAACATCCAGGGTACCTTGCACGTGCTGCAGAATCGACGTACAAGTGACTTGCGGGTCCGCCACAGCTTGTCGGTGAATCCGTCGATCCAAGCGGTCTGACGTCACTCTGGCTGCACCTGCACCCCTCAATGCGGCTACATTTCCTCTTTCCAACCATCTCCGACACAGCCGATGCACAGTGCTTGCACCCATGTGGGTACAGCTGCAATTTGACGTATGGACCAACCTCCCCTTCTCAGTCCGATCACCATACCCCTTGTAAAGTCGTCTATATGCTGGAAGTGTCTTCGTTGAGGACAGCGTGGCATTTCCTCCTATCACACGTATCCTTCGAGACAAAAACCAAATTTCTCCGATAATTAGTCTCGCAGAAAAACCAACATGAACATAGCCCACTTTTCAACTTCATTCTCTTATATCTTACTTCACGTACGTCGGAGAGCTGCGCATTTCATATCATTTGCATAACTCAGTGACGTGCGTCTACGGTAAAACTACTCTACGGTGACCACTCCTTCTTGGTGTTGCATTTTCAATGTCGAGCAGTGTATGTATCTATATCTACATCTATATATATATATATATATATATATATATATATATATATATATATATATATATATATATATATATATATATATATATATATATATATATATATATATATATATATGGTCGATTTTTTTTCGATGTCGATGTTTTATAATCCATCAAAAAAAGCTTGATAAAAATATGCGATATGCAGACGTGTTAAGAAGTTTTCATCCTTAATCAGAAGTTTTAGTATTAATCTCATTAAAAAACATTTTCCATGATAATTATCGATGTTTTGCTCTCGATGTTTCTAAAACATTTTTAATTTGCTTTCGCCATTTTTTTTTCAATTTTATTTATTTCATTATTATTTTTTATGTGAATGCTTTCAGCAAAAAAAATCATCAAGATATGCGGCCTAAAGTTATATCGTTAATCAGCCCCTATACACTAGCAATCTCTTTAGAAGACGTTTTTGATAGTTACCATCGATATTTTAAGGTCGATGTCTTTTAATGATCACTGTTTCACGTTCGATGTTTTTTTTTTCGATGTCTGTTTTACACTTCAGCAAAAAGCAATAAAAATATGCAATAAAAAGATTCATCTTTAATAGTTGCAATATCTATCGTATTGAAATAGCTTTTTTATATTTTTTTAATTACTACAGATGATTTACGGTCAACGATTTTTAAACATCGTTGTTTTTCGTTTGCTTTAGAAATTCTTTTCGATAACGGTGTTTTACATTTCGACAAAAAAAGTTTCATAAAAATATGCCATAAATAAAAGTTATACAGTTAATCAACAGTTGCAGTATCTATCTCACTAAAAAGTTTTCTATAACTGACATCGATATCATTCGGTTGATGTTTTACGGAGACAAAAAATAAATCGAATTGAGTGATATAAAGAGGCGCATATTGGGGAATTACTGTATTATTGTACATTTAAATATGTAATTTTTATAAAATATAAAATAAGTAATTTTTATAAAAAAAGATCGATGTTTTGAAGCATTGTTTTGAAGCATGTTTTGAAGCACAAGTTTGAAAACATCGATGCTTTTTGGTCGATGTATCAACACCATCGATGTCCTAATTTCGATACATCGATGTAATGAAACATCGATGTTTTGCTTTCGATATCGCACCCTACTATCTCCATATATTATTTCTCTAAGCCGAATCCTATACCCGGTCGAAACTCGCTCATTTCTTTATCGAATTGCATGAAAATTTATGATTTTGAAGCTTATCCCGCGGGCTATTGACGAAAATTAGACCCACCCTCTAAAAAGTGTCGGTTCGTTTTTTATTCGAACTTCAATTTTTGGGCACAAAATTGACTCTATCTAGCGAAATAATTGTCGTATCGTCTCCATTTTTATTTCATTCGAAAGATTAAAAAAAATGCGTTCTTTAGAACGTTTCTCCGCTAGCGCCGCGTAACGAGAATCTCGAAAATCCACGTTTAAGCGACTTATAAGCGATTGAAGTTTGAAAAAGTTAAATTTTTTGCTCAACTGTTAAAATCGTTACATTGTTGCTCAAATCAATTTTAAATGCGACATTTCAAGCCAAGGCTTAGCTCGGTAAACCTTAATTGTAACTGTTATTGTTTCAAAATACTATGGTAGTTTTGCGATAACGTTAGTATTTAGTTTAGTAGTAGCCTTGGGTATTTGATTTTAATATAGGGTATCACTTTTGTAGTAGTTGTAAAAGTGAACGTGTCTTTGATCTCTTTGAAAAGTTGTCAGAACGACGGCAGTTGATGGCGATGTCGTGCAAACGTACAAGATTTTACATTTTTTTTTTTTTTTTTTTTGCGGAATTCCGCACGGGTCACCTAGTCTATACATAATATCTATTAGTATCTGGAATAAAGGATTAAAAGGTTGACATTCTGAAATTATCTTCAGCTGTGTTCGTTTCCTATGCTCATTTGGGCGTGCCCCTGCTGGTGTAAGAGAAATGAAAAGAAAAAAAAATAAATAAGCAAAAAGAGTTTTCAAAAATCTGAAAATTTACTGTAAAATTGTAGTGGCATTCATGTTGCCTGTACTTTTTACCGTACAATATCATTTTATAGTAAAATTTTACGGTAGAAAAAAACGAGATCTAAACTGTGCATTTTCACACTATCATTAGGAAGAAAAAAAACCTATAGAAATCGAACAAAATAATTTTTTGGTCAGAGAAATAAATAATTTACTAATTACTTTTGAAAAGTCGAAATTTAAAAATAAAAATAGATTAAAAGGAAACGGGAGAAACTTTCACAGTTATCATCAACATTATGATTAATCGGACGATTATCTTCTGCTGATTAATCGGTTATTGATAATCTACCAATTAGCTAATTTATGCAGCTCTAGTTTAATTTGAAAGGATTTTTGATATATAGTTTCGCTTTTTAAAAGCTAAAAACATATTTTAGCTTTTTCTAACACTCTTTGCTTTCATGATATACGAGTAGAAAATTAACTAGTGTCGCTTTCCACTGAAATTTTCCTATAACAACCTCCTAAACAATGAGGCCATTCATTAAATAGCTATTTTTCTGAAAGGTAATTTCGTCTTGAGTAGAGATATTAATGTATTTCAGCTAAAAGATGAATTCGGATTTGCTCATTTTGAAGCAAATCCAACGTAACATATCGAAGATCTTTCAAGAAATTTACGAATTCAAACTGTCAAGATTGGAAGAAGAAATTTATTTCGCTTACTGATGAATATTTGCTATACGAGATTGGAAAAAGTTATGACATTTGAGAAAATATTTGACTCAAAACATTTTCATAAAGCAATGTTTACCTCTATATCATGCCTCTATGTCATGCAGGCAAATAAAATGGCTACGATATAACATAATAATTTAATGAAAACAAATTTTTGGAAAATTTTAAAATATGAGTAAAGCTAATATTTAAAAATCTTAAAGTAATGTGCAAAGTAAAATGTTTCTTCGGAAGTAAGTAGAGATAATGTCACTTTCTTGATACGAAAGAATATAGGTATTACAAAACCGTATGTATTTACTTGTTTTCTTTTGATATAAAAGACGTTTCGTGCATTCTGTGGATTTAAGAAAAATGATAGCTCCAAAATAATACAAATTTTTAATGTACAAAAAAGTACTCTTCTGAAATTCTTAAAATACTGGTTCTAAGGATCATCTTGTAATTTGACATGTTTCCTTTAGAAAAAATGTAATAGTCAGTTTCTTGTGTGCTTTAGAGCAAGTACAATTTACTGTAATAAAAGTGCGGATATCAGTTGAAAATATTGAGAAATTCATCTCCGAAAACACAAACCGAGTATCGCATAGGTACTATTTCCGTCTTGAAAATTCTATCGCCAGAATAATGTAGGGTGAGTTCTGGTAAGTGCGTCCACGGGGTAAGTGCGTCCACTGGGAATTATATGAACACTGTCCTGAAATGGCTTATGCAACACATCGACTATGTTAGATAACTGTCTAATGATAATTTCAATCGGTAGAATTCAGGCCTGGATTCAATAGACGAAACACAATCAGAGACTACTTAAATGTCTTCAAAAAAACTCTAAAGTAAATATTGAGAAGGTTTTGTTTCAGTTTCTCTTATAGTCATACCAAGCAATTGAAGTCAAGAAATGCAAGTTGTTTCTTTTGAGTAATAGCTACTAATAACATACATGGGGTATTTTGATCAAATACTCTAACTAAAATTTGTTTATATGACGGTACGCACTTACCCTTTCTTTAAAGTAAGGTGGGGGTAAGTGCGTACCATTATGATGGGGCAAGTGCGTAACCATATCATGAGGCATATGCGTACTATTATGTGGAGCAAGTGCGAACCATTATGATGAGGCAAGTGTGTACCATCACGTGGAAAATCCGACTCTCGTAATTCACCTTTAATTTTGCTTATAACTCTTTTATAAGTCGATTATAAATCCGACGTCATTTCCATTAAATATTTATATTTACATTGAATGCGGCGTAAGATTTCAATTTTATTCATTACCTCTGAAATATTTTGACTTTTAGATATCAGTTAGTAAATTTTTCGTAAAATAGCGATCATAAGCTATACTTAATTTAAACCAGAATGACAAATTAAGCAATAAAATTAAGTGAAACACTAAATAAGGAACCAACTGATTCAAAAAACGAAGGTGGAGTAATGAATAAATTATATTTAAGAACATTAAGAGCACCTTGTGAAAAACTAGTTTAATGTACAAGAAAAAAAAAGTACAAGTATCATAACATGATCAATTATTTTCTTTTTCTTTTTTTTTGCTCTTTATTTTGTGCTTTTTCTTACTGCTGCTGATTCTAATAAAAAATATTTTAAAACCGTATTTATTCAAAAAAAAAAAAAAAACGAATTGTTCACTCAGGTCACCTAACGATCTACCATACAAATAGAATTAAAGAAATTCACAGGGGTACGCACTTACAACAACGCTATTGGACGCACATGTCTCATCTTACATTTAAGAAGGGGTAAGTGCGAACCCTGGCTTAAACACAGACTGATTAATGTATTAAACCAAAATAAACTATGTAGACTATAAGTGATTATTACTAAATAAAAACAACTTACATTTGCTCACTTGGTCTTATTAAAAGGACAAAGGAAGAATCACAGACACAACTCTCTCAATCTTCAAATCACAGTTGTTCGCAAGACACGTGGGATATCACTGATTGCGTTTCATCCTGCAAGCAAGTGCTGATCTCTAGTATTAGGAATTATCCCAAGGCAAATAACCTAACATATTCAATATGTGCCAGAAGTTTTTTCCTGCTCATATTCACATAATTTAAGGTGGACGCACTTACCCCGCTAGGTAGGGAAAGTGCGTACCTTAGAATAGGTGTCATAAACCAGGTCACAAAACCTATGCTTATGGTTTATTTGACATATTATATGCTTGAAAATCTTAGTAAAGGGTCTGGAAAGAAAACTAAAAAAAAAATTGTGAGTGTACAAGATTTTTCAACAGAGCAGCAACCTTGAGAACATGAACTTTGAAAAAAAGGGTACGCACTTACCAGAACTCACCCTACATCAATGTGAGTTTTAATTTGCATCGTACTATTGTGCGGTCGCTCGCTGGTGTTCTTATTTTACATTAGCTACCAGTTTTTTTTTGGCTCTCTTAGCGTCTACAAGAGGATTTCTGCTTCCAGTTCTGTTACTTCCTATTATGAACTGATGAGTGCTAACTAGCACGAAACTCCAGTCATTGGATGGAATGACCGAGTTGGCGGTATATTGCATATTTAGTATTATTTTCTTAATTTTTACCGTTACTCCATATTAAAAGATTTTTTAAAACAAGTTTTTAAACAAATATATTTTAAGAAAAGCCCAACTCCTATTTTGATTAACTTCACTGTTGTATATTCAAGGTCCTGGGATAACTACAGCATAAGAAGTTTGATTAGTGTGTTTCTTGTTCAAAAAGATGTTTCTATCGTGTTTTTTAAGTATTTAACTTGTTAGAAACAAAAATTTGATTGATGTAAATTCGTTTATTTATATTTATTTGTAGCCAGTTTATTGTTATTTATTCATTCAATTGTATGTACAGTGTACCTAGTTCCTCCTATTTTGGTACTGTTTCTAAAAGTTGAGTTAAATACTTCTTCAAAGCTAAAATCCATAAAAGAGAAAAAGGAAAACACATCTGAAGTTTGAGATTTATGATTATTAAAAAAATATTTAAATAAAAAATGTTTTAAATTTACCATGTTATAAAAACGGACTAAAAATTCAAAAAATGTTTGTCTAAGCTCCGCGTAGTTTTAAAGCCCAATAGAGATTCAAAACTTCTTACAAATTTTCCGGAAAATTTATAATAGGGAATTGTTAATAGCTGTTAAAATAGTTGTAGGATTAAAGGAGAAAAATCTGAGGTGCGAGCAAAAATTATAGTTGCATTAAAATTTAACTGTCAATTTTATTGCATGGCACATTTTGGTTTGCTTTTAATTTATATGTGAGAGAATATTTTTGCTATTTTGAAAATAACAAGTTTTCAAATACTACTCTTACGAGGCTATTATTATTGCGAAACCTATTTGTTGGCGCTAATTTTTATGTCCTACGAATACAAGTTTATTGGCTTTCCACCCGTCAAAGGAAACAGAAGTACTTTTTGACAACATATAACTAACACGAAACACAATCGAATTGCTAATAATTCCATTGTAGGATAATTCTGATCACTCTGAAGATAACAAAGATAATACGATTTCAGGAAACTAAGGAAAATCGCGAGGGAAATCAGAGAACTTGTGCGTGAAGAGATGCTTTAGTTGTCGTTGATATTTGAAGCGGCATTGACGCGAAATGTGAATTAATTACCTGGAATGGTAAGTTATATTGATTTCAAGAATAAATGTTTCGAAAGTTTATCCGATTGTCGAAAATGTTGGTGCTATAGTTTTTGCCGTTATCTCAAGGATTGAGCTGAATCAATAAGTACTGAAATGAACAAAAAAGTGATAATTTAGTAAATAAATAAATAAAAGCATAGTTTAATGAAGGAAATGAGAAAAGAATCCATGCATTCAGACGCAAACATTAGGACCAGCCAGTAGGTTTACTGAGGTCTAAATCGTACTTCAAATAAGTCACTATTTTAAAATTTATTTCAGGATTTGACTTCACTTGTTACAAACTTTCAATCACGATTCGTGTCTACATGTCTTTTATTGAGAGTTTATTCAATGTTTTGTTAGAATTGTACTAATCTCAATATTTCATAATGGCGAAAATAGATAAAAGTATATTGTATTGACGGAAAATGTACTTCAATATATTTAACATTGAGTTCACTGACACTCAGTGGGCCATAACGAGAGGTTATCCCCCCTAAAACTGGAAAATTAATTTCAACTTTTCAAAAGTGATCTTTATTGAGAATCTGTCTGTAAAGTGTATACACACTTAAAGGAACAAAAAACATTACTCATGAATTTATTTTAAATTTAAATACTGATCAAACATTTCGTACAAACTTTATTTAGCAAACGCTTACTTGAAATGTTCAAAATATTTACCGTTGAGGACAAGACCAACATAGTTTATCAGGAGAATTACAGGGATATGCCCAGCAATATCCATTGAAATATTCGATGACATAGTTGCGGGCAAAAGTACGTCGTTTTTTTATACGTATAGCCTCTAACGAGTAGCTTACATAGACATAGGTACGTCCCCTGAAAAAATTTGCAAGTGCGCCAACTACAAAAATTAGCAAGTGCTCCCCCAGCACCCTATTAAACCATTACAAAGATTTTTCCAGTGTACTTCATAGAGCTATTTTTCTGGATTCTGCACCCTCATACCTCGTGCGCCCCTCTCCCCGCAGCAGGGACTGCGGGGATGTTATGTACGCCCTTGCCTCAAACGGTCAACATTTTGAATATTTAAAGCAAAACTAAAGGTTGCAAAACAAGTGTGATCGGTCTTTCAATGCAAATTAAGTACATATTAGTCTTTATGCTCCCTAAAGTATGTATACATTTTTCTAAAGAACCGTTTAGTTATGGAAACATTTCTTGATACTATAAGCGGGAAGAAACTCGCGTCTTATAGATCTAGCGTATCTCAAACATATCTTTTTTTTTTTGGAATACAAACGCTGTCAAAATATCTTTGCATGACATCGGCTTAAGCGAAATCTAATATGTAGAATGGACATGTAATTATCGCCTCAATCGCTTGCATCATCTCCATTCGATCAGTATGAAGAGACACTATCGGCTTAAAGATCTCATGTCTAAACAAAAAGGTCAATAGGGCTCAATTTATAATCATGTGCAGATCTAATCAATTAATAACGGAGATTTTACCTCCAGATAAAAACTCGTTATCTTCTGCTGACTTTTAAGTAAGTCTGACTTTTTACCGCCATATTAAAAAGTTTGTTATGATTATGGACAAAAAAAAAGACTTTTCACATAGAAAAGAACATCCTTCCTTTTGTATATTCACCAGTTGTCTATGACCTTCTGCCTACCTCCTTCCAACATTGCGATGACGTACTATCAAAGAAATTTTATTCTGTGTTGAGTACACAAACCTTAGAGTAAACATTTATTAATCGAATTTTGGTGTTGCTCTTTCCGTTACCAACATGGGACCGGTTTTGGTTTAAGTTACATAATAATTCCTAACACCGGTGAATTTAAATGAAGAATAAAAGAGCATTTTTTTTAGCAAGAAATGCTGACATTTTCATATGAAATAACAAAAGCCAATGGCCGTCAATGAAAAATCAAATGACAACAAAGCAAGTAGAAGATCTTGTGAAACGTTTCGCGCTGTTCCAAATGGAGAGATTATTTCTGCTGGCATGTGTATAACAGGGATAAAATCCTAGAATGAGTAATCTGGCATTGAATCTGGAAACGAAGGAGTACTTGAAATTATCTCACTGAATCTATCGGTTTTGTTTAGCTTTTCAGAGTTAAACATCGATTTTTTAAAAATATTTTAGATGGGTTAATCGTAATGCTATTCGGAAGAAAGTTACAATTATACTTCATTTATTTTCCCGCTTAACTTTCCTGATACTTTAACGAGTAGAAGTGACAATGCTGGATAATTTAAGCCAGACAATGATCAGCAAATCTATATAAAGCACTTACATGTCTGATCAGTTTTTTCTGGGTCATTCCACGTCAAATCGCCTAAGGCTATGTGCCGTCATGTCTCGGATTTTGTTCAATATTTTTTTAGATAGATACATATGAGATAAGTTCAAATTATTTTTTTAAGATTTTTTGAATAAAAATTTAGGGTTGTAGAATTTTTTGAAATTTTGATTTTTTTTTTGCTTTCTTATTTTTGGTATGCATTTTGAAAAAGCTCTATAACTTCCTCATTTTTCATTCAATTAAGCCAGTTTACGTATTATTTTATGGCAAATTATATACGACTTTTTGATCATACCAACTGAAAAAACATATTTGATTTTTTTTATTCCAAAACAACAAAAAGCACCATTCTAATTTTTTATACATAAAAGGGGTATGATGTTGTCATAACAGAAAAAAAAATATGGTGTAGTTCTTAGTTGGTAGTCCGGAAATATGACCTATTGATCATACCAACTGAAAAAAACACATTTGATTTTTTTTTCCAAAAGAACAAAATACACCCTCCTAATTTTTGCTACATAAAAAGTATATGATGTTGTCATAACTGAAAAAAAAATTGTACAGTTCTTAGTTGGTACTCAGGAGATATGACCTATTGAACATATCAATTGAAAAAACACAAACTCCAACTTCAGAGGACCATTGGCAAAATTCTATTTTTCACAATCTCATTTTTGTCTCTAATATTCAAGTAGAAAATAATTAGCTTTAAAATAATACGTAAACTGGCTTAATTGAATGAAAAATGAAGAAGTTAAAGTGCTTTTTCAAAATGCATACTAAAAATAAGAAAGCAAAAATTATGAAATAAATCAAAATTTCAAAAAATTCTACCACACTAAATTTTTATTCGAAAAATCTAAAAAAATTAATTTGAACTTATCTTGTACGTATCTATTCGTAGAAAAATAATGAACAAAATCCATGACATGACGGCACTGCCGATTATCAAAATTGGGTGATTTAACGTGGAATGAGCCTTCTTAATTGCCCTCTAACTTATTTCATAGCTTTTTATAGTATTCCACGTGTCATTTTCATAACAGAGAAAACTGTATGCTCTATGTCTAAGATTTGCTATGCCTAGTTGCTTTTGTAGCAAATACATAAAAATTCAAAATTGCAATAAATGAGATAGATTTGCGAATATTGGTGACAATTAACATTTTTTACGAGTTTCATGCAGGATAACGCAGAAGAAAATGTATGAATTGCAATCCTCGTCTCCGAAAGAAAACTAAGAAAGATCAACAGTCTATTTCTTTAAAAGACTTTTCTTCAACTAGAGGGGGAGGGAGCTCGTTTCTTACACCTAAGTCTAAAAGTATTAAATATATATAGTTCATTGAAAAATGTTATAAAAATGACAATGACTTTTGCAGTCAAGAATCAGGAACTGGTAAAGCATTTTTCTCCTTTCCGTTTTCGGGGGATTGACTTTCGATAGACGAAAGTACGTTGGAGAAAAGAAAAACAAATTGATGGATAGGAGGTGTTTTTCTATCAACATATGTTTTCAGAAATTTGCTTTAAAGGATTTTCCCATTTTATAGAACTCTGGCAATACTTTCGTGAGCATCAATCATGATCAGATGTTTGAAAAATATTTTAAAACAACAACAGCAAAGGATAGAAAAATACAATGTCAAGAGAAAAATGCAGTCAGAATATTTGAGTTTAGGTACCGGTATCAAAGATAAACAATGACTATATATTAAAATGTAATAATGATTAAGATACTTTTGGACATTGCTTTCGTGAAATTATTGCACAAACATTTTTGGCACTTGAAAAAACTGCAGAAATTATTTTATTTTCCTCTCTCGTCTAAAAATGTGTTAGATTTGTTCATAAAAAATATCAAAACATATCTTGTATTTACAACAGAGCGCTGGAATGAATATTAATAAAATGTATACTCTGTTCTTATTCTACCCCATCGATATTACTCATGTTTGTGAGACCTTTTACAGGTTAATTTGAAAAAAATAAAAATTTTAACATGTGTTCCGATTGCCCCCTATCAGCGGGGTGATTCAGAACATCCCTATATATATATATATATATATATATATATATATATATATATATATATATATATATATATATATATATATATATATATATATATATATATATATATATATATATATATATATATATATATATATATATATATATATATATATATATATATATATATATATATATATATATAATAACTGTTCAAAATGTTTTGTCTTTGGTTGGAATATTAAAAGCAAAGAAAGACTGAAGTTTTTACCGAAAAAGTCAAATAAAAAAAATTAATTACTTTTTTTACAATCAAAGCTGAAAAGTACCTATTCACCCCATTTTACGGTATGCACTAATCGCAGTACACATATTTAATTTCAACGACAAATTTTGTTCATACTAATGGGCACATTTTTTTGAGCAATAACGAATTACTAATTGCTCTTACTTGACCGTAGTTCATATTCTAGCCTTTTATTTCGTTAGTTATACATTTCTTTTCGTGCTTTAGTTTAAACTATTTGGGCAAAAAATGAAATTCAAAAGTTCTATCACACCAAAAAAAAATTAATGCTGTACTGGCTTAAGAAATTTGTTGGAAATTCTACATAGTTCAACTAAGTATAAGTCCCTATCCCCAAAACAAAGGTCCTTTAAAATGCAAAACATTCAGCAAAATGTAAATTACTCGTAGATCGTCAAGAGGAACATCCATTTTGCTCTACTCGTACTGCGAAAAGTTGTTGTCAATGAATTTTTCCATATGTTATTTTTTCTTCGTGCGGGATAAATTTTAACACTAAATGATAGTAAAAGAAGTCAAGGTTTGCCAGAAAAAATGTTACAGCTGAAATGAAACATACATTTAAAATAATAGATACCGCAGAAGATACATATTATTTCGTTAATATGAAGAGTTTAAAATACAAAATAATGTTTATTAAGATATTTACTGAACGAAATAAGCACATGATTTGTGCATTTTTGGAACTTTTTGGAGCATAAAATGTTGGCTGCAATTATTGATTTGGAAAATTTTTATCAATCAAGAACGAATTTCAGTTTTTTTTACTCAAAAAAAAAAAAAAAAATATCAATACAAACATATTGAAATTCTTATTTTAAGTACAAGTTCTGCTAAACACTTTTAAACTAACGCATTTCTTTAGAGAAACAAATGGACGAATATGAAATTCGGATTATGAAAAGTCGGACGAATATGAAATTTCAATCTAAATGCATGAGATTAATTTTTTCTTTGAGATTTCCTGTCCCCTCTGATGGAATTCTTGGAACGATCTAATATGACCTTACGTCGAGTTCCTAAAAGTAAATATATATATATATATATATATATATATATATAATATATATATATATATATATATATATATATATATATATATATTATATATATATATATATATATATATATATATATATATATATATATATATATAGAATGAAAAATAACATTGTTTCAAAGGAGGATTTTTCGCGACTAGCAAATTGGTACGTATTCCTATGAACTCAGGATGAATGAGGTTC
This sequence comes from Uloborus plumipes, assembly GCA_038373865.1. Taxonomy (NCBI): domain Eukaryota; kingdom Metazoa; phylum Arthropoda; class Arachnida; order Araneae; family Uloboridae; genus Uloborus; species Uloborus plumipes. The sequence continues at coordinate 124,150 of JAXGGA010002274.1, forward strand.
ATAAAATTAAGCGTCAACTGTATACCTACTATACATTATTTTTGCTCAAGTGTTATATTATTTCCTTCTTGAGCTGCCATTGATAAGTAAAGAATATTTTCTGTTGAGTTTTAAAAACCAATTTTAGCTAAGTGCATAACGCATAAAACAACTTTTGTTTTTTATAAAACTATCAAACTCGGATTCAATAAATAATAATATCTTCTAAATATTTCGTGTACCTAATAGTGTTGAAGGTTTTGAAACATAACAGGAAGTTCCGTCCAGAATTAAACGAGCCTACTTTCCTGCATACCATATCATCAGCATTCTAGAATCTCACCAATACTCTCTTAAGTATTAAAGATTGACTGCAAATGTCGTTCAATCATACAATTTTAGCTTTTAATGGCTCAATTTCCGGCCAAAAATGCTACTTTTAATCACTGAATTTGATAAAATAAGAAAAAAAGAAAAAATCTTTACGTATAAAAATGAATGTATGTACTATTGTACCTATGTATGTGCTTAATGGAATTAAAAACTACCCGTCGGATCTCGCTAAAAATTAGTTTGTTTGCGTCCTCACTGGGCATATCAAGACGCCAATCAGAAAAAAAATCTGCAGGTAGTTCTTTTTTTATTCTAAGTTTAATTAAAACTTCCACATAAAATCTCTAATTTTTTGAAGTCTTTCCTCCATTCAAATCATTATTTAGTGCTTCATCTCAACTTCCCCTCGATAGTTAATGTTTCGTTTGATATTGCCGTTGCTTTGAGTGGTTTTCTGAGGCTTCTCTCAAATCAAATAGTTTAGCAATGTTTCTTTCGTGAGTATTCACCCTTGAATATATAATACTTTTGTTTTTTGTTTTTGTTTTTTCAAAATTAGAAACGCAATATTTTAGAAAATCATCACAGATAAATAACACATTTAAGTTTGATTTCAAGTTGTCCTTCAGACCGATTTAAATGACCGCGTTGTCACAAAAAAAAAATACTTTCTTGGATCTCGCATGTTGCATTTTAACCCGTGCTACGCCGAGCATATCCACCTAGTAATAACATAAATAAATAAATAACATGGAGGTAGAAAATACTTGTTTTCTAAATATTTTATTTTAAATCAATTTTGTTAAATATCCGATCTTGAAAACAAGGATCTAAGACGTCACAAAGGACGGCGTTGCATACCAAAGCTGGCCAAAGTCGAGCACTTTGGCAAGATGAGTGTTTACCCATCAACAGCTGGGCTTGACGCTTGCGTTAATTCGCGTACCAAATTGTTCAACAGAACAAACTAAAATGAATCAGTTTTTGAAAGCTTCTTCGGACAATCTACCGAAAGTCAGTGTGGAAATGATCTTCTGCGCTTTCCTGCAGGATCAACCTTTCAACGCTATAGAACTACAGCATTTAAACTTCGACCCCTGGTTGCTACAGAAATTCTCACTTCATAAAATACCCCCATGGGACTTCAAAAAAATTGAATTCTGAGTTGAAAAATGGCCAAAATGATTCTCTAGTAGATCCACCCGTTTCTGCATCTACCCATGCTGGTTCTTCTGGGAATAAAGAACTCCGTGAAATCTATGTATAAATACGGTTTTAAAAACTCTAGATGGACATTTTCAAGATATATCAATGCAAGGTTTGAGAGAAAATTCTTAAGGACAGGGCCGTCATTTGAAGTTTTTCCGGGGGGGGGGCAAAGGGTCCAAACACAATGCAATTTCATCGGAAAACATAAAAAACCACGCCCACTTATATGTAAATACATTGATTTCTCAAATCCAGGGGTGAATTGCCACCCCTGATCCCCTAAATGACGGGCATGCTTAAGGGCCTTTTTTTTTTCAATTTGCAGATATTAAGATTACTGCTTTTGATTGGAAGAGCTAACAAAGCTTTTAAGGGTCTAATACAAGCCCAAGTAGCACACTTCGTTTTTTGAAGGTTGTAAAATGGTTATTAACGTTGTGACAACGGATTAAAAATATTTATAAAACGTTTAAACGTTTTTTGTGCTTCCTGGGAGTATAAGCAGCAGAGAAGAGTAGAAATAAACGCAGTTGTCAGGTAAATCATATAGAAATACCTTGACCATTAATGCGATATATGGCTCTAAAACGTCATTTTCCCCACTTCCTCTAGGATTTTTTGCTTAAAAACTTAGGAGCTGTGAGCGATGAGCACGGTGATAGGTTTCCTCAAGATATCTCTGCAATAAAAAGCAGACATGAGGGTCATTGAGCTAAGTTAGCCCATTTATGCCCAGTAGCCTAAAAACAGGGCGCTTGTTAGTTACTGCATACAAAAACCTGTAATGGGTATATCATTTTACTAAAGCTGTTTTTCACAAGTAAAATAGTCCTTCTTCTTGAGACAACCAGATAGAACCACTAGTTGGACATCAGAGTTTATTTATTGACAGCTACTTTCAGGCAAATCAGTCAAGCAACGATTCAGCATGGGTAGTCACAGAAAGTAACATGCAATACACCGCCAACTCGACCATTTCGATCCATGGACAGCTGTTTCGAGCTTATTCTGCTCTCATCAGCATGGAATACGAAAGTAGTCGAGTTGGAGGCAAAAATCCTCTTATATAGCAAAGAGAGCCAAAAAAAAAAAAAAAAACTGGTAGCAAATATGAAATTA